>JADOBO010000004.1:0-177647 GCA_016403345.1 Corylus heterophylla
CATCACAGAGCACAAAGCCACGAAAATGCAAATTATAGCGAAGCTATAAGGATACAACATCACTTAAAACCTCCGCTAACCTATGACTAATTTTCAGTTGAAATAACAGATCTGTATAAGACAGACGTAATCCAATGCATAGATAGCGCAAATTCCTCCTCAACCCAAATGCCCGGATGAAGTTCACGTCCACAACTCAAAGGTTTGGACTAAAATTCAGATCCACGACCTAAAAGATCTAGACCAAAGTTTAGTTCACATCAAAGCAGGCAGATCGAGTGGCCAAGCCTTATCACAAAATAGAAGCAAGAAAACCTAAATAAAACGTGGGCGAACCAAAGAGGCAGGGCCTTATTACAAGCAAATAACATGAATGAAATGCATACAGGGAAAAAAATGAACAAAGACAATACGAGGCAAATAAAACAAACGGGAACAAGCACACGCAGCGTGGATGCTGATTGTGCACTCGCCAGAAACCAACACCAGAAGGGAACGATGGAAGCTCAACGCGGTGGGGACGCGGAAAAAGCCCAAAACAATGGTCGGATGGTGGCGAAACCGTTCACCAGGTGGCTGGAAAACCATCGCAGCAGGGGACGTTGAAGCTCATCGCTGGAGGAGCACGAGGAAAGACCCAGCATCGGACGGTGGGCGGCAGAGCGGGCGGAGGAGATCGGCGGCGAACACAAAACAAAACTGGGGGGAGTTTGAAAGAAACCCCCAAAATCAGTACTCACACCGAGTGGCACACAAGCAAGGTTACAAGAACATTACACCAAAAACACAGCAAAAAATAGAAAGGAAAGGAGTAGAAAACAACCAGAGAGCCCCGCCAAGGACAAAAGCGGAACAAAGAGGAAGAGGTGGCAGAGAAAGGGTAGGGAGGAGGCAACCTGGGCCAGGGATATCAAGTAAACTACTGGCACCCAGTGCAAGGGCAGGTGAGGGGGAGGAGAGAGGCAACAAACGGCCATTACTCCTCGACCGAAAGATTTTTTATTATTTTGTTATGTACTTTTTTTAAGGCTCATAATTATATGGGTTTTATAATTTGTATTAGATATAATAGGCATAACACTAAAGATTCTTACTAACTTTCTGTCAATGCTTTGAAAATCACAATCCAAGTTTTCTTTTTGTTATTTTTTTCTTTATATTTTTCATTTTAAACTGTACATATGGGAACAAAGATTTTAACATATTTTAATTTATATGGATTAAACTAATTTAAGATAAAGGCCTTATGATAGTAAAATTTTATGCGACTTATACATTTATGCAATGTTCAGTATAATTATGTTAAGTAATATATTGGTGTATAACCTTTAGTATGTATTTTTATTTAAAGGGGTGTGATAGTTTTTCTTTACAACTTATAATGAAAAGTTTGATAGAGATGTGTTTAAATTTTGAAATTAAACTATAACAAAGAATATCGTGCATACTTTTTTCTACAACCAAAGTACTTTTTCGAATGTTTATAATTTTGAGTTTGATTTGTGTTGAAATCTAATAGGTATTACACCAACAATAATAGAGATTCTTTCTCATTTTATACTAATGTTTTGATTAAGCAAAATTCAAGTTTTCCTCTTGCAATTATGAAAAGTAAATTTCATATACTTATGAAAAGTACGATTATAGTATTTTTAATTTTATAGTTAAATTGTAATGAAGAATCCAGCGCATTGCACAAGTTATAAGCTAGTTCACGTAATTCAGTATTCTATATACATACATGATACCTAATATCAAATTCCTATGCCTAATTGCATATTTGATTTCATTTCTAAGAAAGAAGAAATAAGAAAAACTAGCTCTAGCTTATATTTAATAAGAAAATCTCGAGACAAGAAAATAAAAAAGGCATCGTTGAAGTGATTGACGGATTGATAAAGTTATTTAATTTATACGTTTCTTTTCCTTTTTCTTTTCTGGTTGATAATTGGATCATTGTTTACATTATCTTATATTTTTTATGGATTAGGATAGGTAGGATTAAATGAAGGTGGTGAAAGAGGCTTGGAAGAAAGTCTGCTGCTTGTTCCATCGAATTGATAGGGGAGGCCCTCCATTTCAAAAAGAGCCTGGTTTACATTACTTTTTGTTTTCTACTTTCACACCAAATTTCTCGTAAGTATCTCACCTTCGATCTTCATATGGATGCTGATTTGCAGTCTTCAAACTGGTGCAAATGCACGAGTTTGATTCGATATGTCTAATTGATAGAAATTGAATTCAAATTGGTTTATTTTGCTACAACTTTTTAGTTTGGTTGTCAGTATATATTCAAAGTCAAAGTTGTGCACAATTCAGGTCTTTTTTTTTTTTTTTTTCTTAATCAAAGTGGGAGAGAGGGAAAAGGGGAATGCACAATTCAGGTCTACAACTACATAATAATGGTGGTATAAAACATATTTGGCTTAGTGCCAGGAGAGCACATAGCAATTGCCAAGAGCATGAAGAAATTCATAAATAAATAGGGAGTAAATAAAATAGAACAAATTGAGAATGGAGACACTAGCAAAGAAATGACTACATTCTACTCTTATTTCTTAATTATATTTTTAATATTAAATGTTCCTATGTAAAAGAGAATTAGGGTAGGTGAAGATAATACAAATATGGTAGATAGAGATATTATCAAATCATATTTAAATACAATAAAATATGATTATCTAGAAGGTAGGAGATTAGAATCGAATTTGAAATCAATTACAATCTGCTAGTATATTATAATACCCCCTTAAATTGTATGTAAAAGTTGGTGAAATCTTGAGTTTGATATGTTTTTGTTTTTGTTTTTTTTCTCAAGAGGAAGATAGAGGCAGCTGACCATTGTGGTAGGTGGCGGTGGCCAAATATAAGGAGAAACTTAATTTAATACTTAAAATGGGAAACCTATAGGGCTTTACATGTGCGTGGATCATCAAAAAAGATCAACAAAAGCCGAATTATTAGTTCAACATAGGGCCTAAAGATGAGTTATATGGACCAATTCCTTTCGCAATTCTTTTCACGATCCATGATTAGCATGTCCACTTTGATCACTCTTTTCATAATTCACTTGGTTGTTTAACTTGTCACAAAATGATGAACATCTTAATATAAAACAAAAAAGAAATATGCACTATCTCGAAAGCCAAAAAGCAAAACTCGCCTTAATTATGTTGATTCATTAAATAAAAAAATAAAAAACCAAAAGTATCAATGGAGTTTTTATATATAAAAATAAATAAATAAATAAATTATTCACTTTTTTTTGAAAAAAAAAAATTATAGAATAACACAAGTATACATTCTAAGTTTTGTATAACAAGTATTTATAGAAAACAAACTCCTAAACCTAATAGAAATTGAAATTAAGTTGGTTTAACAAATTAAAGAGTTGCAACTATTAACTCCATTCAAATTGCAGTTCAAACTGATCCTAAACCTAATCTCGCAGTTCAAATTGCTAAAAATAAAACTCTATTCTTAACCAATTTCAATTTAAACACTTGCAACTCTTAACTCCAAATTAGGACTCCAACTCTACTAAGAAGAATCAGAATCAAACTCTGTATTGGAGATCTACTCCTTATTAATTAGACTCTAACACGAATCTTGCAAGACCAAATAATTACGATTACATCATTGAATTGCAACTTGGCACGCCAGTTTCTAGCTCCTCCTTCTACGATTCTTCTTCAGGCAGTTTGTACAGGTGCTAGCAAGACCAAGTTCGAATGCCCAAACTAGTTTGTAGCAAATTTTTGTCATTTTGTGCCTCTACCATAGTGACAATTTTTCTATATGCTTGAAAAACTCTTCCATATCGGTCAATGATTTACTCATAAAAAAAAAATAAAAAAACAAAAGAAAACAAAAGACAGAGCAAAAACCTAATACCATTACTCTTAAGGATTCGTATAAATAAAATCTTAGAAACAACTAAACCTTCACCCCATAGATTGCTATTGAAATCAAATCTAGAGAGAAGATAAAACATACCCAAAAATGAAACAGAAAAATACATGAGAAAATAAATGAGAAACAAAAGCAACAGAACAAAATATATTGATGGATGACAGGGTGGGAGGTGGCGGATGGGGAGGCGTGTGTCATGCTGGATTTGGTGTAGGAAAGTGGATCTATCTTCAAAAGATTTCGAGATTAGAACCTTGATAGACTAGCGAGAGACACAATCGAGATGATGGAAAACCATTTTTGACTGTGGTAGGGGTTTAATCTCTAGGATAGGGCCTTAATAGAGGCGGATAACACATCTAATGAAGCAAAGTAGGGCCTCAAAAGAAGCGGATAGAAAGACCCCCAAACAGGCAAGAAAGGGAGGGGGAGGAAGGAAGAAGGGACGGGGGAGGAGGAGCAAAGCTCCCTCCTCAATGGCATCTCATATCTCACTCATTTCTTTAAGCAAAAAGTAGCTTGATTCTTTAAATTTAAGAAAAGTTGTTGCTAGTATTCTAAACCAAATTTTAAGGGTGAATTTTACCTGAGGTTTGTATGTATTGTAGGATAGTTATAAGATAAAAATGTGGTATCTAGCATTAATTAATATTTATAAAATTCTAAAACTCCATAGTTGTTCCACAAGTGAGTAGACCAAACATACCCCTTCCATGAAAGGATACTTAGTTCCAAACTGTAGCTAATAATTATTTTATTAGAAAGATCAGCTCATAACCAAGCGTCCATGCACGCTCATTTGAGTAGTTCCATCATGTACCATATTAGACATGTAATAGGGTATCAAGAAATTTATTTTAGAGTATGGTACAATCCCTATCAAATTAATATGCCGTTACTAAGAATTCTCATACTTTTTGGAAGCATATTTTAATGGTAGTCTTATAGTAGCGTGGAAAGCTAAACAAACCAGAAATCATTATAAAGTCTCTGCTTGTTTCGACGTAAAATGATTTTTATAAAATATTTTTCATATTTTTTGGTGTTTGATGTGACGGAAAATAAGAGTCAATGAAAAACATTTTCGATTTGACAGAAAAAAGCTTCTTTTACTATCCGTAAAATGGTTTCCCTTTTTTAACACGGTAAATCAATTTCTGAGTTTGAGCTTCTCATTCTCAAACCACCAAGACTTCGCCGAGACAGAAAAATGCTAACGTGGCACTAACGGACGGATAACAAACGAAAAGATCTATTGTACCTTTTCAATAAAGTTGGGCCATTAAAACTAATATATATATATATATATATATATATATATATATATATATATATTTGAGGTGTCATTTGTTTTTGCTCGTTGAATTAGGAATTTATCTCAAAAATTCACTTCTTTTAATTAAGACAAATAATAAAATACTAACAATAATTATTTAACTAACAGCATGAATTTCTGAAAATATAAACAATCATGATATTTACATTAATTATATAATGAATGAATAAGTTAATTGAGAAGTTCTTAAAAAAATTTGAATTACTTAAAAAAATAAATGAACCAAGAGTGAAGAGAGTACCTAGTTCGGTGACAAGCTCAAACATGGCTCTTGTTTGAAATAAAACTAAATGAACCAAAGAATCTTAGTTTAATATGCAAGCGTGACCTACTAGCGAGGTATAAATTAAATTAAATAGCAAAATAAATAAACCAATAATTTAGTGGACTGTTTTTTCTCTCTATATAATGATGAATCCTATCGTGAACATCTACTCGACTCTTTAATTCAAGCCTATCAAATTAAAGACACCCCGTTTCTTCGGAGGCGCTGAAGCTCAATCTGTAAAGGCAAGAATTAGAATAGTAAGTAATATCGTCAAGTACGTATCAGTAATAAATCTTCATCATAATTGCTATTATCCTCATGAGTTTAGCATTTTTCTCTTTCTCCTTACTATTATTCTTTTATTCTTACTTTTCTCTTCATCATAATTGTTGTTATTCTTTCATTTTTAAACACTAACAAAGCACCATGCCTTTTTTTCTTCTTTCCGAATCTGTAAATCAAAATCGTGGTACTCTTGTCATGGTGAATAATTCTTGTTTACTATTTAGCAAATCTCGTAGAAGAAAAGTTTGCGTAAGCCAGAAGAAAAATGAAGAAAAGGATCAATAAGTTTGTTGTGAGGGATCGCTTAATGCATGTGATTGTCCTGCTTAAATTTGATCTCGAATCATGACAAAAATAAACTACAACCAGTGACAGACTAAGGTGGGGGAATTGTTAAAAGAAATTAGTCTTTAAATTTGTGAAAAAATAAGTTTTGGTTTTTTTTTTTTTTCTTTTACTTTGGCCTCTTAAAAATAAAAAATAATAATAAAAAAAGGGAGAATTCAACCCAGTTTCGCCCTCTAAAGTTAAATTTGTAATTATGTCCCAAAATCCAAGGAAGAAAAGTACTTGAAATGATCAAGAAAAATTACAAAATGCATTTACTCTTGAATCATTCCTCTCTCTTTCTATATCTCTAAAAATGTTCATATGTCAATTTTCTATTAAATTTATTTTTATAAAACCAGAAAAAATAAAAATAAAAATAAATAAATAAATTGAAAGAAGATATCTAACCATGCCTCAAAATGGAGGACAACAGGCAAACGATGGAATTGCAAAAGAGTGAGACATCTCAACGCAATCTTGGAAGCACTTCTTCTGGACAAAGATCCTCTTCTACAGCAGCGGATTCTGCCAGCACCTCTAGTGTTGTTGGTTCTATTGCATCGCCTTCCGTTCCACTGAATTCTAATGATGCTCGAGATTCTAATAGTTGCACGATTAATATCAATGATACCTCGGACGCAACTAATGTGTGTAAGTGCCTCTCTCTCTGTGGTCACAGAACAGGAGGCCGAGTTTAATTTCGATTTGTTTTAGGTAAAAGTATTGTGAATGCTTTTATATATATATATATATATATATATATTGCAAAAAACTGCGTTGTGAATGTTCTCTTAAGCACCTTCTGCATATATCATGCACCTCTTCTGATTTATCATAGGCCAAAATTCCAGAGAAAATCTTCACCATAATTGTTGTTATCATCATGAATTTAGCGTTGTTCTCTTTTTCCTCCTTGCCATTATTCTTTTATTCTTAACTTTGTATGTGTATATTGTTTCAATTTTTAAGTACACAAACCAAGCATCATGCCTTTTTTTTCTTCTTTCGAATCCTTAAATCAAAATCTTGGTACTTTTGTAATATGGTGGTTCTTATTTACTATTTAGAAAATCTGGTAGAAGAAAAATATCAATTATAAGTTTTTTGCGAGGGATCGCTTAATGCAACGTGACTGTCCCGATAAAATTGGATCGCAAATCATGGTAAGAATAAACTACAACCCGTACGTGAGGGACTAGGGCGGGGGATTGTTAAAAAAAATTAGTCTTTAAATTTGTTAAAAATATATTTGAAGTATTTTTTTTTTTTACTTTGTCCTCTTAAAAAGAAAACTTGTAGTTTAGGTTGTGTAAGTTGAAGGAAGAAAACTTGAAATGAGCAAGAAAAATGAAAAAGAATTACAAAATGAATTTACTCTTGAATCACTCCTCTCTCTCCCTCTAAATCTTTCACTTGTACATATCTCAATACATAACTTATCTAAAAATGTTCATATCTCAATTTTCTATCAGATTTATTTTACTAAACTAATGTTAACTTTATTCATTTACATCTCATATAACTTCCATGTAATGTAACTCTTATGTAAAATAACTCTTAAAAAATTAAAAGACACAAATTCTTCAAGTCACTTAGTAACTTAAGGCAGTATGAAATGAAAAGAATCAAATCAATGTTATTAAAATTAAGTTTATTATTCAATGACAAAAAAAAAAAAAAAAACAACAACAACTACAACAAAAAAGATGGAAGAAGGTGCTACTTCTTCGGGACAAGCTATCCGTCAACCAATTTTACCTCCTACAAGGCTACAACAGGTTTCTATAGCTCTACTCCTCCTAAAACATCGTCTTCTGATGAATCTAATGCAGTCCATCAAGGAGCCGCTCCTAATATCCCAAGTACGTCAAATTCACAAATAACTCCAGCAAGCAATAATTCAGCTGGGACATCAAACGGACAGTCCTCAAGCCCAAATGAAGATCCTCAAAGTAAGCGTCTCTCTTTCTCTTTGGTCATAATAGGTGAACGAATTTAATTTTGATTTGTCTTAGGTAAACTGTTGCGAATGCTTTTATATATACCATGCATGTAATATATATATATATATATATATATATATATATTCCAAAAAATTGTGTTGTGAATGTTCTCTTAGGGTCTGTTTGGGATTGCGTTTGAGGGGTCTAAAAGTGCTTTTAACATTTAAAAAATCCGTTTAATAAAAAAAGTATTCGTTTTGTAAAAAAATTAAAAGCGCTTTTAAGGATTACAAAAATCCTAAAAATGGACAAAAAACACTTTTGGTAAAAGCTTAAAAATGAAGCTTTTGCCCAAAAGCTCTTTTTAACTTAAAAGCTCTATTTCTCAAATGTAATCTTAAACGGGCTCTTAAGCACCTTCTGCATATATCTGCACTTCTACTGATTCATAATAGGCCAAAATTCCAGAGAAAATCTTCACCATAATTGTTGTTATCATCATGACTTTAACATTTTTTTTGTAAGAAATTTCATTTAAGGTATGTCCCCTATATCACATATATTATTGTGATTATAAAATATGTATAATTACAGTGTTCAGTGAGTTATTCCAATTAAAGGTTATTCTATGAAATCAACTATTATGAATTAAACTGATGATTTAATTCTTGTGGAAACAAATATTTGAATTCACAACTGATTTTATTTTGTGGAATCAATAAGTTGTATTGATTATGTATTTGATTTATTCTTTGATGGGAAAAATAATTAAGGTAATAGCTCTAATTGAGGGTCCCTGTTCTACTTATAAATAAGTTAACACTCACTGGTAGGCATAGGTCAGAAGAACCTCTCAATAATTTTTAGTTTTCCAGATTCTATTGCCGTGAAGTTGTTCTTCAATTGGCTTGAGCAAAGCATGGCTAGAGGTATTTATATAATTATTCATTCCGCTGCTAATTTTATTGTCAATTAGCATTTAATTATATATAGAATTCTTACATTTTTCTCTTTTTCCTTACCATTATTCTTTTATTCTTAACTTTCTATCTGTATATTGTTTCTATTTTTAAGTACACATCATGCCTTTTTGGCTTCTTTCGAATCCTTAAATCAAAATCTTGGTACTTTTGTATATGGAGGCTCTTATTTACTATTTAGCAAATCCGGTAGAAGAAAAGGATCAATTATAAGTTTGTTGTGAGGGATGGCTTAATGCAATGTGATTGTCCTGCTAAAATTGGATCGCAAATCATGTTGAAGGAAGAAAACATGAAATGAGCAAGAAAAATGTAAAATAATTATAAAATGAATATACTCTTGAATCATTCCTCTCCCTCCCTCTACATCTTTCGTCATTAGAGAAGCCAGGTGCTGCGACATCAAAGGGAAAAATGGTGGAGACCTATGAATAGAAGCCAGGCCCGAGTGAGGCTTCTGGAAATGAAACTAATGCGGGTAGAGACGGAGGGAGGGGGGACCGGGGTAGGCCATGGTCCCCCCCAAAATAAGGGAAAAAAAAAATTATAAGTAAAAAAAAAAAGAAAAAGTAAACTAAAGTTTTAAGTTTCGTGATTTGGGCCTTACCAAAAAAAAATCTGGCCCTATTTTTAGATTTTTCGGCCATATCCAATAAAAACTTTTGGCCATATTCTTAACTTTTTTGGGCCATACCCATTAAGTTTTTTTATTTTTTTTTATTTTTGCTCCTTACTTTCAAATGCTCACTTTTTTTTTACCCTTATCGTAGTCTTTATTTCATAAAAAACAACAAAAATAATTTTTTTTAACAAAAAAATTCTAAACCTCCCATAAAATTTGCTGGCTCTGTCCCTGAATGCGGGTAAGTGCATTTATTTTTTATTTTTTATTTTTTATTTTTTACTTTAAAAATATATTTGAAGTATTTATTTTTAACTTTGTCCTCTTAAAAAGAAAACTTGTAGTTTAGGTTGTGTAAGTTGAAGGAAGAAAACTTGAATTGAGCAAGAAAAATGAAAAAGAATAACAAAATGAATTTACTCTTGAATCATTCCTCTCTCTCTCCCTCTAAATCTTTAACTTGTACATATCTCAACACATAACTTATCTAAAAATGTTCATATCTCAATTTTCTATCAATTTATTTTTACTAAGCCAATGTTAAATTTATTCATTTACATCTCATATAACTCCCCTGTAAGTAACTCTTACGTAAAATAATTTTTAAAAAATTAAAAGACACAAATTCTTCAAGTCACTTAGTAACTTAAGGCAGTATGAAATGAAAAGAATCGAATCAATGTTATTAAAATTAAGTTTATTATTCAACGATAAAAAAGAAACAACAAAAAAGATGGAAGACGGTGCTACTTTTTCTGGACAAGCTATACGTCGACCAATTTTATCTCCTACAAGGCTACAACAGGTTTCTATAGCTCTACTCCTCCTCCTAAAACGTCTTCTGATGAATCTAATGCAGTCCATCAAGGAGCCGCTCCTAATATCCCAAGTACGTCAAATTCACAAATAACTCCAACAAGCAATAATTCAACTGGGACATCAAACGGACAGTCCTCAAGTCCAAATGAAGATCCTCAAAGTAAGCGTGTCTCTTTCTCTTTGGTCATAACAGGTGACCAAATTTAATTTCGATTTGTCTTAGGTAAAACTGTTGCGAATGCTTTTATATATACCATGCATTTTATATATATATATATATATCTTGCAAAAAACTGCGTTGTGAATGTTCTCTTAAGCACCTTCTGCATATATCTGCACCTCTACTGATTTATCATAGGCCAAAATTCCAGAGAAAATCTTCACGATAATTGATGTTATCATCATGACTTTAGCATTTTTTGGAAGAAATTCCATTTATGGTATATCCCTTACGTCACATATATTATTATGATTATAAAATATGTATAATTACGGTGTTCAGTGATTTATTCCAATTAAAGCTTATTCTATGAAATCAAATATTCTGAATTAAATTGATTATTTAATTTTTGTGGAAACAAATATTTGAATTCATTACTGATTTTATTTTGTGGAATCAATAAGTTGTATTGATTATTTATTTGATTTTTATTCTTTAATGGGAGGAATAATTAAGGTAATAGCTCTAATTGAGGGTCACTGACCTACCTATAAATAAAACATGTGTTTCTATCAATTGACACTCACTGGTAGGCATGGGTCAGAAGAACCTTTTAATAATTTTTAGTTTTTCAGATTCTATTGCTGTGAAGCTGTTCTTCAATTGGCTTGAGCAAAACATGGCTAGAGGTATTTATATAATTATTCATTCCGCTGCTAATTTTATGCCAATTAGCATTTAATTATATATAGATTTCTTACATTTTTTCTCTTTTTCCTTACCATTATTCTTTTATTCTTAACTTTGTATCTGTATATTGTTTCTATTTTTAAGTACACATCATTCATTTTTTTCTTCTTTCGAATCCTTAAATCAAAATCTTGGTACTTTTGTAATATGGAGGTTCTTATTTACTATTTAGCAAATCTGGTAGAAGAAAAGGATCAATTATAAGTTTGTTGTGAGGGATGGCTTAATGCAATGTGATTGTCCTGCTAAAATTGGATCGCAAATCATGTTGAAGGAAGAAAACATGAAATGAGCAAGAAAAATGTAAAATAATTATAAAATGAATTTACTCTTGAATCATTCCTCTCCCTCCCTCTAAATCTTTCGTCATTAGAGAAGCCATGTGCTGGGACATCGAAGGGAAAAATGGTGGAGACCTATAAATAGAAGCCAGGCCCGAGTGAGGCTTCTGGAAATGGAACTAATGCGGGCAGAGACGGAGGGAGGGGGGGACTGGGGTAGGCCATGGTCCCCCCAAAATAAGGAAAAAAAAAAAAGAAAGTAAATTAAAGTTTTAAGTTTAATCATTTGGGCCCCTCCAAAAAAAAATTTTGCCCTACTTTTAGATTTTTTGGCCATATCCAATAAAAACTTTTGGCCCTATTCTTAATTTTTTTTGGGTCATACCCATTAAGTTTTTTTTTTTATTTTTGGTCCTTACTTTCAAATGTTCACTTTTTTTGGCCCTTATAGTAGTCTTTATTTCATAAAAAACAACCAAAATAATTTTTTTTTTAATAAAAAAATTCTAAATGTCCCATAAAATTTGCTTGCTCTGTCCTTGAATGCGGGTAAGTGCATTTATTTTTTAATTTAAAAATATATTAGAAGTATTTATTTTTTTACTTTGTCCACTTAAAAAGAAAACTTGTAGTTTAGGTTGGGTAAGTTAAAGGAAGAAAACTTGAAATGAGCTAGAAAAATGAAAAAGAATTACAAAATGAATTTACTCTTGAATCACTCCTCTCTCTCCCTCTAAATCTTTAACTTGTAAATATCTCAATACATAACTTATCTAAAATGTTCATATCCCAATTTTCTATCAGATTTTTTTTTACTAAACCAATGTTAACTTTATTCATTTAGATCTCATATAACTCTCATGTAATGTAATTTTTATGTAAAATAACTCTTGCAAAACTAAAAGACACAAATTCTTCAAGTCACTTAGTAACTTAAGGCAATATGAAATGAAAATAATCAAATCAATGTTATTAAAATTAAGTTTATTATTCAACGACAAAAAAAAAAAAAGATTGGAAGACGGTGCTACTTCTTCTGGACAAGCTATCCGTCAACCAATTTTATCTCCTACAAGGCTAGAACAGGTTTCTATAGCTCTACTCCAGTACTCTTCCTCCTATTACATCGTCTTTTGATGAATCTAATGCAGCCCAGCAAGGAGCCACTCTAACTCCAGCAAGCAATAATTCTGCTGAGACATCACAACGACAGTCCACAAACCCAAATGAAGATCTTGAAAGTCTTGAAAGTAAGGGTCTCTCTCTTTCTCTTTGGTCATAAAAGGTGACCGTATTTAATTTCGATTTGTCTTAGGTAAAAGTGTTGCGATTGCTTTTACATATATACCATGCATGCATCTATATATCTTGCAAAAAACTCCGTCGTGAATGTTCTCTTAAGCACCTTCTGCATATATTTGCACCTCTTCTCATTTATCTTAGGCCAAAATTCCAGTGGCTCAAAAAAAATTAGACGAATACCATCCCCTCCGTCAAGCAGCCTCAAAAGGTGATTGGCGGGCTGCAAAGGAATTTTATGATAGACACAACGGCTGTGTACGTGCTTCCATAACGACCAAAAAGGCGACAGCACTTCACGTTGCGGTTGCTTACCAAAAGACTACTTTTATAAAGAAATGGTTGGAATTGAGGACATTGGAGCGGGCGGACTTGGAATTGAAAACCAAATATGGATTTACCGCCCTTCACACTGCTGCCCAAGTAGGAAACGTCAGCATTGCTGAGCAGCTGGTGAAAAAATACCGTCGGCTGCTATGGATCACTAATGACGAGGGAGACATACCACTCATTGTTGCAGCATATGTAGGACATAGAAACATGGTCTCGTATCTATTCTCTCTGAGTAGTACTCGTCCTGAACATTTGACTCCAGAAAAACGCATTGAGCTCTTCCATCATACTATCCGTAATGATATGTATGGTAAGCCCTACATCTGCCTATCACTTTATTTGATGAATTTGATGCATTTGCACAAGATGAAAAACTTAGTGACCATATTATAAGCATTTCTTAACCAACCTTTTCACAATCATCAGATTAATGTGCCCTTCTTATGGGCAGATATAGCATTGGAAATTCTGAACGAGTCAGACATGGCAAATGCCGATACTAACTGGAACTGGGAAGCGTTGGAAATGTTGGCCAAGAAACGATTCTCAATTGTCAGCGAAAGAGAGCTATCATTCTGGAAAAGTCTCTCAAAGTACTCCTGTTAGTTTTCCACCAACCCAAACTTCTTTAATTGGAAAGATACGACATGTCCCAAGTATATATAGTTCTTTTATTACATTAATCACAACTTGATGACAATTTTACTCATATTAGCTTGGCATGGGAAAATACTCTTATTTGGTTTCATCAAATCTTTAGATGAATCTACTTCTAAACTATCAAAAATTCTATGAGATTATAAGTTATTTCTATTCTATATGTCTCATCAATCTATGGTAATACTTGTACGTAACCGTTGCTTTTATACACACAAGAAAATAGTGACTATTGTTTTTCTTTTTGGGCAAAAGCTAGCATTTCTTTTTTACTTAAATTCAAAAGATATAACAGATTTAAAGTGCCTGGATTTTGCAGAAACAAAACTTGTCTTAAGAAGTCAATAACTAAGACACAAATAGCCGCATCTAATGTTATAGTTCTCTTTGCATTTTTATTTTATAATAAAGAAGAAAGAGAAATTGATTTAGGAATGACAAAGAGCTACTCAAAAAACATGAGTTGCTCTAACCATATTGTTCTTCTATATATTGAGGAGAAATACAATGGAAAGTGTGGACTATATGGTATGTGTGTGTAGATTAAGGAAAAGCCTTAATCTACAACGTTACAATTTTGGCTCATATAGGAAAGTATGCAACGGTCATTTAGAAGATCTTGTCTATGTCCACATGCATGTCCATACCACTTAATTATGGAATGTCCCCAACGGCTAGGTCTTCTCTTGGTAATTTGAATATATCTTCAACAGCTAGGCAATCTTCTCTTGATCTTAAGGTCCACACATATATCCACATATACATCACTTATGGAATATCTCCAACGCCTAGCTTTACCAATTAATATCTTCTCCCATAATTATTTTTGGTGAAGCTCAATTTCTTTTAATTCATTTGCTTTATCATATAAAGCTGTCAATATAATATCTTATTAAGGATATTGGTAAACTAATTGAATATATAGATGTAATATTTCTTTATTACCGAACCATTTATGATTTCTGAATAGATTCTTTTCTCAACACCATAGGTTTCAAAGGGATCTATAACAACGTTTTCATGAAGGCATCAGCTCATCAATTAGTTGAAAGACTTTTGAGAAAGGATGGACAGCCAGACGCCCTGATCTTATCAAAATTTGCTAAGAATGATATGGCTTTAATTTTTGAAGCTACAAAAGCTGGAAATGTTGAATTTCTAATTATAATTTCACGCTCTTATCCTGACGTTATATGGGAACTAAACCAAAATCACATGAGTATATTTCACACTGCTATTTTACATAGGCAAGAGAGTGTGTTCAATCTAATAAATGAGACAGGCGATGACATGCGTAGCCTTGCATTATTTGTTACTAAAGATAAAAAGGAGAACACGTTGCATTTAGTTGGAAAATTGGCTCCTTCAGATCGACTAAATATCGTATCGGGAGCGGCCCTTCAAATGCAACAAGAGCTTTTGTGGTTTAAGGTGAGTAATAATTTTTTTTTCTTCTGATTGCATACATAATGGTTTAAATGTTACCTATCAATTTATATCTTGTTGACTGTAGGAGATAGAAAAGATTGTCCCGCAGTCATTCTTGAATCATGAGAATTCGAGAAAAAAAACACCTAAGGAGATATTTGTAGAGGCACATAAAGATTTGCAGAAAGATGGTGAAAATTGGATGAGGAACACAGCAAACTATTGTATGGTCGTTGCAACATTGATTGCCACTGTGATGTTTGCTGCAGCATTCACAGTACCAGGTGGTAGCGAAGGAAATAAGGGGACTCCTATTTTTTTGAGAAAGAACTGGTTTATTGTATTCTTCATATCAGATGCAATAGCATTGTGTTCCTCTTCGACTTCAATAGTAGTTTTCTTGTCTATTCTCACATCCCGTTACAGAGAAGATGATTTCTTAAATTCATTACCTTTAAAGTTGCTATTTGGACTTGCCACACTCTTCATCTCCATGACAGGCATGATGGTAGCCTTCATTGCAAATTTCTTTTTGGTGTATACAGGAGCAAGCATATGGCCTCTGTTTGTTGTAATAATCTTAATTATTTTGTTTTGTCGGCTACATTGTAAAATTTGGGTTGATACATTATGCTCAACATTCAAGACTCGATTTCTTTTTGGGCCACATAAACATAGACTTTTGTAATGGAAGATGCTGATTGGAAGGCAAGCAAAAAGGAACAAAAGTTGTCGGAGGTTCACGAGCTATTGTACAAGGCCAAAGAAAGAGTTGATTGATGTTTGTCTTAACTATTCCATTTGCAGATGTGTGTCTTAACGCTGTTTGTTGTATCCATCAGATTGAGCTGTGGCAAGGGTTTTCTCGGGTTGCATTCGCAGATGTGTGCTTCACCTCTCACCTGCTTTGAGAAGTTTGTAATCCTTTTGGATTGAGTTAATCTGTCTAAGTTTGTTTTTAGCTTTATGTGTCTGTCCTGTAACCTTTTTCTGCTTTAATGTATGTCGGTGTGTTAAAAAAAAAAAAAAAAAAGACTATTCCATTTACTGTGATGTATGCATAGTAGCATATAACCTGCACATTTTTCATTATAATATAATTTTTAAATATTTTTGCAAAAAAAAGTCTTAGAAGATAATAGCAAAAAATATAAATAATAATAAAGGTGTGACACCCAAAGAATTTATTAGATGACTAAAAATATATTTGATGTCTAATCTTTTATTCTAAGTTTGAATTGAGAAGTGATTGGTATGAACTAGATGAATTTTTTTTTTTTTCCCCTAATGGTTAGTTGTTTTAGAACATGTTTGGGATTATGTTTGAGAAATAGAGCTTTTAAGTCAAAAAACTTTTTTTTTTTTTTTTTGGCAAAAGCTACATTTTTAAGCTTTTGTCATAAGTACGTTTTGGCTATTTTTAGGTTTTTTAGACCCTTAAAAACGCTTTCAATTTTTTTTCTCAAAAATTGATTTTTTGAGTGTTAAACGTACTTTTAAGCCCTTCAAAAGTACACCGAAATAGGCCCTTAACATTTAAGATTCAATTAATTTGACTAAAAGAGAAATAGATTAATTAAATAGAAATAGTGTGAAATTTGTGTATGTAGTTCAGATTAAGGACAGCGAACAACTAGTGGGTTATAGCATGTTTACTAAATAAAAAAATAATTTTTATATATATAGGGATTTCATTGCACCTACATTTCTTTTTCTTTAATTGGGTGTTAGTCCATAATAACACTCACGTCATGAGAATGAGTTCCTCTTCTTTTCAAAGAAAATGGAGAGAAATAAGTATGCATAATCACTACAAGAAATCTATTCATCAAGGGCGACTGTGAAGTCAATGCTAATGATTACCTATTAGCGTCGATTTTTGAAAGTCGCTCCTAATAGGTGGGTATTAGCGTCCACTTTGAAGTGGACGCTAATAGTTTACCCAAAAAATAAATATTAGCATCCACTTTACAGTGGACGCTAATAAGTCAATGCTAATATACTAGCAGGAATTATACCAGAGGCGGGAAAATTATTAGGGGCAATACTATCACTATTAGTGTCCACTATTAGTGGATGCTAATAGTTTAGTATTAGCGTCCACCAGTAATGGACACTAATAGTCAAATATATAAATAAATAAAAAATTAATTGTCCTCAATAGCGTCCACTTTCAAAGTGGATGCTGATGATGGAGCATTAGTGTCCACAAAGTTGACGCTAAAGCTCTTATAAAAAAATAAAAAAATAAAAAACAAATTAAACTAAAAGCTCAATAGCGTCCACCAAAAGTGAACGCTAATGATATACCATTAGAGTGGACGCTAATAATTAAGTATCAGCGTCCACCAAAGTGGACGCTAAAGAGCTTGAACAAAAATAATAAAAAAAATATATATTAAACTACGAGATCAATAGCATCCACTTCTGATAATATATTATTAGAGTCCACTTTAAAAGTCGACGCTGATAACTGAGCATTAACGTCCACTCAAAGCGAACACTAAAAATCTTGAACAAAAAAAAAAAAATTAAATTACAAGATCAATAGCGTCCACTTTGAAAGTGAACGCTGATAACTGAGCATTAGCGTCCACTCAAAGTGGATGCTAAAGATCTTGAACAAAAAAGAAAAAAAAAAAATTACAAGATCAATTGCGTCCACTCAAAGTGGACGTTGATAATATATTATTAGCATCCACTTTGAAAGTGGACGCTGATAAGTGAGCATTAGCGTTCACTCAAAGTGGATGCTAAAGATCTTGTACAAAAATAAAAAAATAAAAAACAAATTAAACTACAAGCTCAATAGCGTTCACTCTAAGTGGACGTTGATAATATATTATTAGCGTCTACTTTCAGATAACTGAGCATTAGCGTCCACTTTGAGTGGACGCTAAAGAGCTTATACAAAAATAAAAAAATAAAAAGCAAATTAAACTAAGAAACAGTTTAAAAAATTGTTTACAATATGGTTTAAAAAATGACCAAAATGAATATTAAGAACTTCAAAGTTCAAAAAATGGTTAAAAAATAGAATAAATTTTTTTTGTTATTATATATGTGTAAATATAATTTATAACATAGATGGACTTATAACATACATCTAAACTAAGTCTCTATATACTTAATTATTGTATTAGTATGTATTTGTATATTTATATCATATTATATATGTATAATTTGTTATTATATAATCACATGATTTAATAATCAGTTGATCATGTCATATAATCATATAAATTATAGTGATAATACATTATACTTAAATATTATGAAACTTAATTCATGAAAAATAGGACAAAGTTTTCTTAAAAAAAAAAAAAAAAAAACATTATTAGATCATGTTCATATGTATTATCATTCTAATTACACTATATCATACTTAATTAACTAATTAAGTATGATCTAATGTAATTAGAATCATAATACATATCATCATATTGTTGTTTTTTGAAAATAGTTAACTTACTTAGTAATACTAAGTTAGTATATATTAACGAACAAGTATGTATATATATATATATATATATATATATATATATATATATATATATATATATATATATTAAGTAACATATAATTTGTTTTTGTCAAAATAACCTATAGTAAATTATACTAGGTTAGTAATTTAATATATTAACTTAGTTAATATGTTAGTTTATTAAGTAACTAGTTATTAAGTCTCTGGGTACTTAATTGTTGTATTTGTATGAATTTGTATACTTCTAACTTATGTCATATTATATATGTATATTTTGTTATTATATAATCATATGATTTAATCATCAATTGATCATTTTAAATAATCATATAAATTATAATGGTAGACCATATGATGTAACATCTAACTTATAATGATATCTACAACATAATACTCTAAACATAACAACATCATATATCTCTAAACAAACACATTGTTGATTCTAATATTAATCACTTAATTTGTGATATATATGATCATATGATATAGTAATTCACATAATCTTTAGATCATTTGATCTACCACTTAACTTAATAGTAATACAAAGTTAGTATATAGTAACTAACAAGTATGTATACTATATATTCATATATATATATAATACTCATACAAATATTAAGTAACATATAATTTTTTTGTTTGTCAAAATAACCTATAGTTAATTATAGTAAGTTAGTAATTTAATACATATCAACTTAGTTAATATGTTAGTTTATTAACCAATTTAGTGGACGCTAATAGTCTTGTAGAAAAAAATTAAAATAAAAAACAAATAAAAGTTGAAGATTATAGGTTTAATTGAACATCTAAAAATGATAAAATTTCCTTTATATCTTCAAAACTTTTCGAAAATAATAAATTTTCTCTTAATTTCAAATTAAAATTAATTTTAAAAATTAAAAAAAATAAATTACTTTCAATTTATTGTAGTCATGCAACAAACTTGACACAAATTGAAGATTCGATTTAACATCCGATCGATCATGATAAGATCAAATGATCGATCAAACTTGAAACAAATGAAATTGAAGGTTTGATCGATTATCCGACCAATCATAATGAATTAGCTCGATTGATTGTGATAAGATCAAATTATTGATCAAACATCTGACCGATTCTACTGAATTAATTTAATTGATCGTGATAGGATCAAATAATTGATCAAACATTCGATCGATCCTAATAAATTAGTTCGATTGAGATCGATCCTAATGAGTTGGTTTGATTGAAATCGATCCTAATGAATTATTTCGACTGATCGTGATAGGATCAAATGATCGATCAAACGTTTGATCGATCCTATTGAATTAGTTCGATTGATCATGATATGATCAAATGTTTGATCGAAAATCCGATCGATCAAACATCCAATCGATCCTAATGAATTAGTTCGATTGATCATGATAAGATCAAATATCTGATCGAAAATCCAATCGATCTTAGTAAATTAGTTCGAATGATCGTAATAGAATTAATTGATCGATCAAACATCCTATTGATCATAGTGAATCAGTTAGATTGATCATGATAAGATCAATTGATTGATCAAACTGGATACAATTAAAGGTTCAATCGAACATTCAATTGAACTATAAGCTTTTTATATTATATTAGTGCATTAGTTATATTGATCTTATATTATCTTTGGATTTTGTATTGATCTTATAATTAATTATAAGATAAATATCAACTTAATGATCTTTATCATAAAAATTTATTAAATGAAAATTATTAGTTAATATTATAAAAATAAAATAAAAAACATATTACAAGAGAAAATAAATAAAAATTAAAAAATTGTAAGTATAATTTTATTTTATTTTTTTTAAATTATCCTCAATAGCGGCGACTTTGGCGTCGCCGCTATTTGGGGCTCATTAGCTTGAGTGCGAAAAATAAAGCGCCATCCAATGGCGGGGTTTCTGAAATTTTTGAACTAAAACCGCGCCTTTTTTCCTCAAACCTTCAAAACACCAAAATCCCTAACACCCATCTGACTCACCTCCCTCATCACTCTCACTCTCGATCTCTCTCCCGCTGCTCTCCCAACTTTCGTTCCCGCTGCTCTCCCTCCTGCCTATGATGGATCCGATGGCTTTCAAGCCTGAAAGATTCTTTAGTGGTGGAGGAGGGGAAGTGTTTGGCAAATGCTTCATTTGGCAATGCATCATTGTTTTTGGCATGCTATTTCTCAGGCTATTAAGGATCTTGGGTTTGAGCTTCCACCAGCAGGGGAATATGCTGTTGGCATGTTCTTTTTGCCCAAATCGGAGCGTAGAAGGAAGAAAGCAAAAGGCGATCAGGGTCCCAAACCTCTATCTCGTGCCCTAGCGGAGAACTCCTTTTCACCGATTAGGGTTTTTCACTGTCAATTTTTTTGCGCAAAAATGGAATCTGAGGGTAGTCGTTGGATTTTTTCGTGGATTTGAATTTGAATTTGAAAAGGATTGATTTCTTTTAAAGTAGTCTCGAATTTTTTAGGGCAAAAAGGCTCATCGAACCCATTGGCAATGCTCACTTCTCTCCTCAGTAGGAGAGCCAAACTTCACTAGGAGCTTCGTAACATTGAAAAGCAGGTTTTTTTTTTTTTTTTTTTGGTATTTTGTGGTTATAATTCATACTATGTTTGGTTTCCGAGAAAATTGAGAAAAGTCAACTCATTAATGCAAAATAGTGTATTCGCTTTCCAAGTTGTTTCTTTACGATCAATAATTAAAATTTGTTTTTTTGTTTTTTTTTTTTGTTTTTATAATTTCTTATTAGACTGGAAACTGTTTCTTTACAATCAATAATTTGATCTTGTTGGAGAATTTGTTCTAAAAATTTATTAATTAGTATTTTTGGTGCTATAGATAGCAATCTAATTGAAATTGTGGATATTTAAGAAAACGTGAAAGGCCAGAATACAATGAGAGGTGAAGAGTTTTGAAAAAGAAAGACTTTAATTCACATTGTTTTCTTCATTAACAGAAGAATCTACTGCAGCCTAATAGTTATGCTCTAATTCCAGGTCTATGATATGGAGACAGGTTATCTACAGGATCCAAGCCAATGCGGCAATGTGTTGAAAGGTTTTGAAGGATTCCTATCTTCCTCTAAGGGCACTGCCCTGTATGGAGTGGCTAAGATATTCTTCTCCTTACATTTTTCCTCCTATAATTACGCAATCCTTTTCTTTCATTGTTCTTGACACGTGTAGCTTTGCTTCTTATGAACTTTACTTGAGATTGTATATGTGCTAAATTCCAAATCCATGATAATTAGAGTACGTTATATCTGAAACCTGCTGTAGAAGTATCCTATCCATTTAGTGTTTATGCGTGAACAAAATTTTTTATTTGATTAATTTTCTCATGTAGTCATGTTGCTTCCGTTTTGGTTGATACCATGTGTTAAATATTTCCAATCCATATGTTGCAATATGGTGAAGTCCATATTTTTTTTTAGAAGAATAAGCAACTTCATTAAAAGCTCAAAACCAAAAACACCTAAGCACCAATTACAAGCCACCAGCTAGCACAACCTCACAAAGGCTAACAAATCAAACTAAACCAGAAACAAACTGCAGAAAAAGAAACCACCAAAACCAACAAAACAAATCCTCAAATCCAAAGTATCACTAAAAATGGACCCTACAGAAGGCCTAAAAGCAAAACCTCACAGAGGCTATATCCCATAAGACTATCAGGAAACAAAAAACAAAGCAAAACCAGCGGACCACAACCACAGCCTGATCAGCAAAGCACTTCTGTAGAAAGATTCCACAAAGAGCAAAACACAAGGTTCTCCTTATTTTTTGGAAACCTTCCTTTCCCAACTACTCTGGTTCGGATTTCCCACAAAATTTTCTTCAACAATTGCTCCTCTGTTTTTGGATGACCTGCATGTTTGATCTCATTTCGAGTGCACCAGATATTATAAACTACAGATCCCAACACTAATCTGCAGAGCATAGCTTTAAGAGACTTGTAGCCCCAATCATTCAATCCCAATTGCAAGATATCCTCCCATACTATAGGAACATTATCCACTCTGCATCTAAGCATACAGAACTTCCAAAGTCTATAGCTGAAACTGCATTCAAAAAAAAGATGATCATGACTTTCTAACTGGTTCCTGCATAAAACACAATGGACATCTCCATTATAACCCCAACTCAACAATCTATCTCCCGTAACCAGCCTTCCCTTCATAGCAAGCCACAAAATGAAAGCATGCTTAGGAATAGCAAAGAGGAACCAAACCAACTTCCACCAAGTAATCTGCTCCTTTTTCTCCCTAAGAGCCTCCCAAGTATCGACTAACAAAAACACCTTTCTTAGAAGCAGTCCAAATAGGCTTATCAATAGGCCCCAAACTGATTTTTGAAAGACTAGCTTGTATGTCCACTAAAGCATCAGATCTAGCAGGCTTCCAAAACCAGCTTCCATTGTGGATAACAGAAGAAAGTTTGGCCTCCACCCTACTTTGAGCATCATAAACAGCTCTATAGCCATATTTCTCAATTAAGATTCCAACAGGATGCCAAAGATCCAACCAGAGGTGAATATTCTCCCCATTTCCAACCTCAAACCTCAAAATTTTTTTAGCAATATCCCTTAAATTGAGTAGCTTTCTCCAACACCAAGAACAATTCTGGGGGATACCAACACTCCAAAAACTCTTTTGCTTTAGAAAATTATTTTTAACCCAAGCCACCCAAAGAGAGCCAGATCTAGCAAAGATACTCCATATGTGCCTAAGCATAGAGGTTTGATTCCATACCTCAAGCCTCTTCAAACCCAAACCACCCTCCTTTTTGGGGAAACAAACTTCTGACCAAGCCACTTTAGCCTTTGCAACCTCAACATCTTTCCCATTCCACAAAAATCTATTAAACTTTTGCTCAATAGACTTTATAATACACTTAGGGAGAATAAAAATACCTGTCCAATAAACTTGCAGGCTATACAAAATAGAAGAGAGCCATTGAAGTCTTCCTAGATAACCAAGAGTCAATGCGACCAGAAATTCTATCCAGAAGCACTCCACAATCTGCAGAAGAAAGTCTAGAAGAAATCAAGGGGACACCAAGATATCTAACTGGAAGATTACCCTCCTTCATCTGCAAATCAGTCAATAACTTGTTCTTGCCCTATCTGAAATTCTAGAACAATAAAAGGAACTCTTAGAAGGGTTTGCCTTCAAGTCAGACAACTCCTTAAACTCAACTAAAGCAGCTTTAATAACCTTTACGGAACTCACACTAGCTTCAGAAAAAATAAGCAAATCATCTGCAAAACATAGATGAGTAAGCTTCATCTTCAGACAATTAGTGTAGTGCCCCAGAATTTTCAAAGCTACTTAAATAGATTATTTCGATAATGATGTTATTTTAATATCCATTGTAGCCAAGGATTTTAATTCTTGGAAAATTTATGGTGTTATAGAGAGTGGTAATTAGATAATGGTAATTAGTGAAATAATAGGATAGTAAATGGTAGGAAGAATTGTATGGGTAGGTAGAATAGTAAAGGTAGAATAGTCAATGGTAGGAATAAAGAGGGTGGAATTTTGAATAAGAAGGTAGAATTGTCAATGGTAGGTATAAGGAGGGTAGAATTTTGAATAAGAAGGTAGAATAGTCAATGGTAGGTATACTAAGTGGGTAGGTGAAATAGTAAAATAAGGGTATAATTATAAATTGAAGGTAGAATAGTATTTGATTTTCTCCTATAAATAGAGCTCTTCTCCTTCACAATTTCACTACTCCTATCCCATCTCTTGCACATATTCTTCCTTCTTTCGCTTTTTACTCGGTCTTTCTTCTTTCTAAGAGTGTTTACTCAGAACAGAGAGAGAAAGGGCGAGACCAAGCGCTACAAGAAAGAAAGAACACAAGAGATAGCGGACTTTAGAAATTAGTTTCAAAAGATATACTAGTGGTGTTAGTCATATTGGAACAACTAGATTCCTTCATACCACTTTTAGCTTCAGTCTAGAAGTAAGTAAATTCACTACCCCTTCTAAAGTTACTTCATGTTATGCTATTCATTCATTCTTGTATCAAATTGTAAATG
Organism: Corylus heterophylla; assembly: GCA_016403345.1. NCBI lineage: Eukaryota > Viridiplantae > Streptophyta > Magnoliopsida > Fagales > Betulaceae > Corylus > Corylus heterophylla. The sequence continues at coordinate 24,947 of JADOBO010000004.1, forward strand.
ATTATTTTATTTACGTATTATGAAGTTATGTTGCATGCATGAAGGATTTCTATATGAATTATGTAGAAAGTTTCTATTTCTTTAAACGCTTTCTAAGTACAACATGTTTATATTTGAAAAGGTTTCCATTTTGAGAAAAGAAAGTTGATAAATGATGATGATTATAAGAAAGAAAAATGATGATAAACTCTCCTACATGTTGCCCTAAGATGCATTAAAAGAAGTACAAAGCAAAGTACAAGAGATGAGATAAATGTTTATGAAATGAGGGCACATGTATGGAGGAGAGTATTTTTGGCCCCAAGATAAGTAAGAATGAGAAGAGTTCGGTACCGATACTCGGATGGAGGCGAAACCACTGAAGGAGGCTATGCCAGAAAGTGGTATTCCATCAACTAGACCGTTGAGTGCACCAAGAAAGAGTTAATTGACGGTCGGGCATGGCTGTGGCCACAGTTCAGTGCCATGGTCACAGGACCTACAACCCTCGTGCACAGGGGTAACAGTGTACATGGGCCCTATTATGAGAAAATGATACTATATTTTCAACGATGATATACTATGATAATTTACAAAGATGATTTATAATGATGATTTATAATGATGCATTATGATGATGATTTACAACGATGATCTATTACTAGATGTAATAGTATGTATATGTTACGGGAGATGCAACCGTACATACATATATTATTATGGCTAGAAATATATTTATTTGTGAAAATGATTTTCAAAACTGAGAACAATGAGTAAAACTATTTATGGTTGTGGATTTTACTTGCTGGGCCCCCTTTGGGATCATTCAGTTTTATTTCTTGTTTTCAGGTAGAAAGGACGCTGGAATAGGAGGCCGGAATGGGGTGGGAATAATTATTAATTTTCAAAGTCTTTTCATATAAGTTATTGTAATGATATGATATTCCGCAACTAAAATCTAATGTTTTCTAATTTCGCTTGTAATAAAATCTCTTGAAAAATGTTTTACACATTTATTGTATCTTTTAAAATCAAGTACTCTGATAGACCTTATAGATCTTTGCAAAAATTTTTGTTGTAAAAGAAGAAAAGTGGCAAACTCAGTCTTAACGGGCTGGGGATGTTACAATTTTGGTATCAAAGCAAAGGTTATAAGGTTTTGGCAGACTTTTCAAAAAAAAAAAAAAATGAGGGGTTAATGAGAAGCCACATTCCGGCCAAGTAGAGTGCACATTGTTGTGTGGTCTCTAATAAATGATGCATGGACATTTTTCTAATGATTAATTTTTTGTTAAAAAAAAAAAAATCATCTTGGTGTGATTTATTTGGAGGATTTTATTTTTGTGATCAAGTTAATGACGAAGATGAATTTTTATTTTATAGATAGGTTGTGATCTATAGTATTTGCCTATTTGGATTTGCAGCAGTTTTCTTAATTATCAATTGATAAGGGTATATTTTAAGGTGTCTCGAGGATTTAGAAAAGATTATTGATCATGATTTAAAAATCGTATGATGATTTTATAGATTTAGGTTGCGAGCTGATTTGTGAAATTAACTTGGTGACAAAATGGTTTTATGGATTTAGGTTGTGAGACAAATTGTGTAAGTGACTTGATAATGAATGGTTTTATAGAGGTCGGTGGTGAAATGATTCTTGAACTGAATTAATGATATAATAGTTTATATGAGTTTTTGGTAATGGCTAAGGTTTGGTTGATGACAATAATGATACTATGATTGATGTTGTAATATATGGATTGATGAATAAGGATTACGTAGTGGCATGAAGTGAATGCCTAAGTATTGCATGGATAAATGCAAATAAGGTATACCCTAGAATCTATAAGATATTTTAATATTTACATTTGCGGTTTAAGAATTTTGATATTTTTGGATGATTGTGATGACTCTAACGTACGATTCATGAAATCTTTGAGGTGATTCTTAGAATTTAAGGTGTTGGGTTTTCTATAATTGAGGTAAACTATATATCAGTGACGCTTAAAGTTTTGAGGATGAATTGGTGCTCTTAGGTTGTGTATAATATTTACATTTTGAGGGATTAGTAGGTATTGTATTATGAGAATTTTAGTTAATGCCAAAGCTTTTGATATAATTTTCTCTCACAAGGTAAAGATAATGGATTATTATCCTTGAGGTAATTTGAAGCATAAAGGTAAGAGTTGAAAGACAATATAATATAGTGATATAATATAGTGACATGATCTAAATTTCTCTTATAAGATATATGTTCAATGATATTAAGGTATTTTAGAGGTTGATAACATGTGATGGTGCATACTTAGATGTTTTATTGAGTGATTAACTTTTTAAACAGATTGTTTGTTTAAAGGACGTTATTACGATGACAGGATGATTTCATAATGAATATTGAATGAGCACTGAATGATTACGAAAAGAAATGTTTGGAGAACAAGCTCCTTATATAATATTACATACCAGTGTCCAAAAAAAAAAAAAAAAAAAAAGAAAAAAAGAATTTGTTGCATAAAGAGACATGTGGTGATGATGAGCAGATGATTCCTCAGAGTTGCTCCAGGAAGATTATTTATGCACAAAGAAAACCTAGTATGAGCAGAATCGTATATATTTATATAATTAAATTATCAAAGAGAATATGTATTTCTAATGAGGTACCTGACTAGAGCGTGTGCGGAGAGACTTACAACACCCCTGAACATCGACTCGAAGTTTTTCGTGCTGTCGCTAGAGACATTCGGTATTCTTCTTCATTTCTAGCACCTTTGGTCCCAAGTATTCTGCGTAGGATAACATCATCTTTTTCAGCTGAGTATTCTCCTGCTTCAAATCCACGTGTTTTCGTTTGTAGTATTTGAGCAGTCGCTGTAAGACCCCAATTTGGTTTCTTGAGACTTTCAGCTCAACATTTCTGGCACTCAAACGTTGTGCCATGTCAGAAACTGAAGCAGCACCTTGGATACTGAATGCCAATGAATTATTAATAGCATCAGTATCCGACCTATCAGCTAAGAACTTTTGATCTCGTGAAATTACGAAACCTTTGGCCACTGCTACAGCAGTAGAATCATGGAGCATAACAGAATCGTGAATAGTGATAGGACGATTGTCAAAGACAAAAGTTGGCTGCCATACGTCAGGATATGTAGCAAGTTCATTAGGGTGTGCAACAGATACAACGGGAGGTATAGCAGTCACTTTAGGGGGAATAGCAGGCACGTCCAGTTGCACGTTAGGCATAACAATAGATTGTGTTGCAGGAGCAACATTCAAATCGATGTTGTTAACGGATGATGATGATGCTCCCATATTTAGGAGAGTAAGGAAAATAGTTGAGAGTACGAAAAATTTGGGAGAGATGAAGTATTGAGAAGAGACTGAGCGTCAGAAACTGAAGAGATTTTTTTGAAGTTTCTGGAAGCAGCAGACGAGTGGCTTTAAAAAAATTTTTCACTTCAAGTGAAACAAACAGTAAACAACAAAGCGTTAGGCGACCTCGGGCCGCGAAGGATTTTTGTCAAAAGATCCCATTGAAGTAGGATCTGGTCTCCTGTCATAAATTCGACTGAGCTCATTTTTTTCAAACCTACTGTTCAATCAACGACTTTGGATTCCATGCGTGGGCAATTGTCATGCCAACGCGCACCACACGCGCTCGTTCATTACCAGAAATCTTTCCTATAAATTCCCAACTCTTTCTCCATTGCAACACATGCCTTCTGATCATACCCCTTCGCCTGAAATCTTCTGCTAATAGCCTTCCATACAATGAAAGCTCAACTTTTTCTCCTAGTTGAGCGTATCCTCAAGAAAAAAAAAATGCAGCATCACGACTTGATTCACAAACCCAATACCTTATACTCTCAGTAGTAAACCATTGAAGCAAGATTATCGTTGATCATATCTTGAGGAAGCAAGATTATCCTTGATCATGCTTCTCAGGCTAAATATCTCCCTTTTCTTCTGAGTCTCCATACATGACAGAGGAGAGAGAGCATCCGATGTGGGTATTTTGAAAGTCTCGGAATGAGTCACATCCACATCATGTCCTGAAATGCTTTTCAAATTTTCATTTCTAGAAAGTAATAGGACTATCTTTCTCTCGTTTCTCTTCTTGACCTTGCAAGACCCAAGGGAGAGAAATTTTAATATGAGTGTTTTGGGACATCCAACTTGGAAACTTACCCATATCCTAATTTGCTTGCTTATCAATTTCATCTCTAGAACGCAGCAAAGCACAACATGTATTAGTCAAGAATGGATGAGAATCTTACATCTGATGTAATCGTGTATTTCAATTGAATAATTACGAGTTTCTTTTGCTAAGTTATGAGTTATCAAGTAAAGATGTAGGACAGAGAGATTTTCGCTGATATTGTAGCATCGACACAAAAGTTGGGATGAGAAAATAGAAACGGTTGTGTATTTAGAATGAATCGAATTATGATGTCACTTCTGAGGTATATTCATGTAATGATGTTTGAATGTTGGTGCTATTTACTTTTACAGGTTTATGATGGTGAGAAGTTAATAATTAATAGAGCATCATAATAAAATTTCGTATGCATGATTTGGAATACTGAGATACTAAAGAGAATATAGGCAGGGATGATTTTTTTACACCTTTTTGATAAGATTGATTAAATTAGATCGAGAAAAATATTCCAGGCTTGAAAGGAGGACTATGTTGTTTGGAGGTATGGACTATTGATTACATGATTTATTAATTTGATGTTTAAACCTTGACTGTAGACTATTGATGAATAACTCGATTGTTGTTATTGAGGTTGAAAAAAAAAAAAAACAATGGAAAAGATTTTGAGGTAAGATTTTAGTGTGAATTGATGAATGATTGTAGAAATTGAGACTTTAGACTGTGAATAAGATTTACTCCTAGAAGAAGGAGATGGAATTTCAATGTGATAAAAGAGAGTAGGCTTTGATGAAGGATTGAAATGAATATTTTAAATCTGAATCCCTCAACTTGAAGATTGGACGATAATATTATAGGTTTTAATTTCGATGACGAAATTCTAATAAGGAGGGAAGATTGTAGTGCCCCAAAATTTTCAAAGCTACTTAAATAGATTATTTCGATAATGATGTTATTTTAATATCCATTGTAGCCAAGGATTTTAATTCTTAGGAAATTTATGGTGTTATAGAGAGTGATAATTAGATAATGGTAATTGGTGAAATAATAGGATAGTAAATGATAGGAAGAATTGTATGGGTAGGTAGAATAGTAAAGGTAGAATAGTCAATGGTAGGTATAAGGAGGGTGGAATTTTGAATAAGAAGGTAGAATTGTCAATGGTAGGTATAAGGAGGGTAGAATTTTGAATAAGAAGGTAGAATAGTCAATGGTAGGTATACTAAGTGGGTAGGTGAAATAGTAAAATAAGGGTATAATTGTAAATTGAAGGTAGAATAGTATTTGATTTTCTCCTATAAATAGAGCTCTTCTCCTTCACAATTTCACTACTCCTATCCCATCTCTTGCACATATTCTTCCTTCTTTCGCTTTTTACTCGGTCTTTCTTCTTTCTAAGAGTGTTTACTCAGAACAGAGAGAGAAAGGGCGAAACCAAGCGCTACAAGAAAGAAAGAACACAAGAGATAGCGAACTTTAGAAATTAGTTTCAAAAGATATACTAGTGGTGTTAGTCATATTGGAGCAACTAGATTCCTTCATACCACTTTTAGCTTCAGTCTAGAAGTAAGTAAATTCACTACCCCTTCTAAAGTTACTTCATGTTATGCTATTCATTCATTCTTGTATCAAACTGTAAATGATTATTTTATTTACGTATTATGAAGTTATGTTGCATGCATGAAGGATTTCTATATGAATTATGTAGAAAGTTTCTATTTCTTTAAACGCTTTCTAAGTACAACAAGTTTATATTTGAAAAGGTTTCCATTGTGAGAAAAGAAAGTTGATAAATGATGATGATCATAAGAAAGAAAAATGATGATAAACCCTCCTACATGTTGCCCTAAGATGCATTAAAAGAAGTACAAAGCAAAGTACAAGAGATGAAATAAATGTTTATGAAATGAGGGAACATGTATGGAGGAGAGTATTTTTGGCCCCAAGATAAGTAAGAATGAAAAGAGTTCGGTACCGATACTCGGATGGAGACGAAACCACTGAAGGAGGCTATGCCAGAAAGTGGTATTCCATCAACTAGACCGTTGAGTGCACCAAGAAAGAGTTAATTGACGGTCGGGCATGGCTGTGGCCACAGTTCAGTGCCATGGTCACAGGACCCGCAACCCTCGTGCACAAGGGTAACAGTGTACATGGGCCCTATTATGAGAAAATGATACTATATTTTTAACGATGATATACTATGATAATTTACAAAGATGATTTATAATGATGATTTATAATGATGCATTATAATGATGATTTACAACGATGATCTATTACTAGATGTAATAGTATGTATATGTTACGGGAGATGCAACCGTACATACATATATTATTATGGCTAGAAATATATTTATTTGCGAAAATGATTTTCAAAACTGAGAACAAAGAGTAAAACTATTTATGGTTGTGGATTTTACTTGCTGGGCCCCCTTTGGGCTCATTCAGTTTTATTTCTTGTTTTCAGGTAGAAAGGACGCTGGAATAGGAGGCCAGAATGGGGTGGAAATAATTATTAGTTTTCAAAGTCTTTTCATATAAGTTATTGTAATGATATGATATTTCGCAACTAAAATCTAATGTTTTCTAATTTCGCTTGTAATAAAATCTCTTGAAAAATGTTTTACGCATTTATTGTATCTTTTAAAATCAAGTACTCTGATAGACCTTATAGATCTTTGCAAAAATTTTTGAAAAGAAGAAAAGTGGCAAACTCAGTCTTAATAGGCTGGGGATGTTACAATTAGGATGGAACTTGAAACCTGAGTCAACTCCAGTATGGGCAGCCATAATCCTAGAAAAAACTTCCATAGCTAAAACAAACAAATAAGGAGATAGAGGATCTCCCTGCCTCAGCCCCTTCTTCCCTTCAAAGTACCCAACCAAGGTACCATTTACACAAACAGAAAATCTAGGAGAGGTGATACACTCCTTGATCCAACTTAAGAACTTCATAGGGAAACCAAAACAGTGAAGACAATGGATCATAAACTCCCAATTTACTGAATCATAAGCTTTCATAAGGTCAACTTTTAGAGCACATCTAGGCTTCCTTGCATCCTTACGATAATTCGTAACAATTTCTTGAGCAAGGACATTTTTAGAGATGCTTCTATTAGGAGTAAAAGCTGACTGATTCATACTCACCAAATCTCCCAGCAGAGGCAACAACCTATTAGCAATGATGTTAGTGATGCACTTGTAAATGACATTGCAACAAGCTATAGGTCTAAAATCTCCCATAGAAGAAAGATTAATCTTCTTAGGAACTAGAGTAAGAATAGTGGCATTAACTTCTTTTAACAACAAACCAGAAAGAAAGAAACCTTTGATAGTTATCACCACATCTTTCCCAACAACAGGCCAAGCAGCCTTAAAGAAGTCTGCAGAAAACCCATCAGGGCTAGGAGCCTTATTTGCTTTCATATTGAATAGAGTCACTCTAATCTCTTCTTATGTAACTTCTCTCTCCAACCAACTTGCCTTATCAGCAGGAATAGCCATATACATCAACTGCCTTAAACGAGCTGCCTTAGTTTCAGTAAACATCAACTGATCAAACCCCACCAAATTCTTATAGAAAGTCTCAGCCACCTGTTTAATTTGTTCCACATCTTCCACTCTATTGCCCAGCTCATCCCATAAGTGTGTAATGGTATTCTTGGCTTGCTGCACTTTGAGAGAATGATGAAAAAAACTGTTATTTTAATCACCTAATTGCAACCATTGATTCCTAGTTGTTTGCTTCAAAAAAGCCTTTTCAGCTTTTGTTAAGGAAATATAAGCATGCAGACACCCCCTCTCCTTTAATAAACAATCAGCCCTCCCATGGGATGCAATAACATCTTGTTGAGCAAGATCAAGATTATCCCAAGCTTGAATAACTTTCTGCTTCAAATTCCCAAAACAAGTCACATTCTATCTTTTCAACACAGCTTTTACAGATCTAAGCTTCACATACAGTTGATACATTTTGACCCCATCAACTTGAATATTCCAACCTTCCTTAATCCAATCTAAAAAACCTTTATGCTCTATCCAATAAGAGTAGAATTTAAAGGGCTTAGGACCAAGACTCTGCAGAAAACCTGCCAAGATAATGGCAGGAGAATGGTCAAAGATACCCGCAGACTTAAAATCCACACTAGTCCTACCAAAAACATTCATCCAATACTCATTTGCCAATACTCTGTCAAGCTTTCTAGCCACAAACCTAGGCTTTTCACTCTTATTAGTCCAGGTGTAAAAATAGCCACTAAAATTAAGGTCAAGCATCTCAAGTTCATTCAAGCACTGTCCAAACTCCACTTCATACGAGTTCAGTTTATCCCAACCCCACTTCTCAGCCAAAGACTTCACAACATTAAAGTCACCATAAATCATCCAAGGATTAGCACCCACCCTACCTTTCATAGAAGCTAAACTAGTCCAAAGCAACTTTCTATCCATCCCTTTGTTAGCCCCATAAACAAAAGAATGAAACCAACAAAGATTATGCTTAAGGGATTTAATGAGACATTGAATACTCTGCTCACACTTAACAATCACAGAAACTTCATAATCTGGTTTTTTCTAGCAAACCCAAATACGTCCCAAAAAATGCTTATCATAAGTGAAAGCAAAATCCGAATTTGAAACTATAGTAGACCTAATCCTATCTGCTTTATTCTCCTATACCCTCGTCTCAATCAAACAAATTAAACCAATCCTATGAAGACTAATCATTCTCTTTACCTCCTCCTATTTTGAGGGATGATTCAAACCCCTCACATTCCATATCATGAAATTCATATAGTAGGAGAAAACTCCCTCATCAAAACCTCCACCTCCTCTTCCATTATGCTTTTACCTTTATCCTTCAAAAGATTAACACTCTCCTCATCTAAAGCATGCTCAATAACTTTCTAGATGGAGTGAGAAATGTGATTTGAGCCTCTTACCTCATCTGACTCAAATCTGCCATCAGCTCTAGCAAGCAAATGAAACGAGTTAGACCAATGCCTTTGACTATCCTTAGCAGAAATCTTAGAAGCAGGAGAATTCCTTGTAGATCAAACAACTTTCCATTGCTTCTGATTCACAACATTAGGCACAGTCCTAGACTTAGCCTCAATATCCTTCTTTATCCCAAGACCAACTTGATTTGAGGGAACAAGATCAGTCCTCTTAGGGATCAAAATCTGTTTCTCAACCTTAGTACAACTATAAGTCAAATGACCAAAGGATTTGCACTTCTTGCATTTCACAGGTAACCAAGGGCATTCAATGCCTACTACAACCTTACTCGCATCAGCGCCAACAATCTCAATTTCCTTTGGAAATTCTGAGTCAATATTCACTTCAACCAACACCCTAGCAAAACCAAGTCTAAGTTGCTCTTCCGTAACAGAGCCAGCACATAGGGGTTTTCCAACACCACTAGCTACATAACTCAAGCAGGTTGCATTCCAGAATTCACAAGGAAGATTATGCAACTTAATACAAATAGGAACAGTAGAGAGTGAAAACTTAAGAAGCTGCATACTTGGACTCCACTTTCTCAATATCAGAGGTTTGTTTGCCATATGCCATAACTTAGCCTCCATAACCTCATCTTTGGTCTTCTCATCTACAAATTTGAACAAATACAAACCATTCTCCAATAAAAAGACCTCAACCTTTCCATACTGCGCCCAAAGAGTATCTACTACTCGCTTGACAATATAGTAAGGCAGAGGCTTATCAAGAAACTGGCCAACCAAAGAAGGTGACCATTTTAAGATGCCTTCCTCAATTGCTGCCTTTGGAGGCTTCACAACAACTTTACCATCCTCTCGAGAAGGGGCAAAATATTGCAACATGCCAAGAGATTTCTCAGATCGAAACAACTGCCTCCAATCTAGAGCTAGATTCTTATGTTCAGATTTAGCTATACCTTCTGATATTCCCTTCTTAACACCAGAAACTCCCAAATTTTGTACAACCTCCACCTTAGGGATAGTAGAACTAACCTCAACCTCAGGTAAATCAGAACAAACCTCAACCTCAGGGAGATCGGCTATAGCAAGCGTATCCACTTCCAAACCATTTCCCAAGTGAGTTTCACATTCCAGAAACTCACCATTCACCTCTTCCTCGCTCAATTCTGCATCGCCATCAACAGATCGTGAAGCACCATCCATAGCAACCTTCACATCTTGCAAAATTACTTTTGAATTCTTTTTCCCGCCACGACCTCTGTTAGCTCTCCTAGCCATAATTCATCAAATTGCACTCCACCACCTACGGTTTGCAAGCACCAAGAATTTCTGGCACACCTCCACTGGAATCATAGTCGTCAGAAAGAAGACGCACTCTCACGCACAGAACTAATGCAAAGCGCGTAGCTTCAAATGCAGAAATCGTAAAAACTTCTAATAGCTCTAAGGAACCTATGCCACGTCAGCAAGGTCCCAAACCCCCCAAAAAAAAAAAAAGTTGGTGAAGTCCATATTATTATAGTATTTTAGATAAAACTACAAGAATTGACAAATGGTTATATATTTTGGTTCTAGCTAATAGTAAGACACACGTACCTTGATGTTTGCTGCTTTGTGTACATATATATGAATAAAAGTACAGAGAGACTTTGTAGATTAGGTGGATTGCTGATTGCTGTTCATGTACATGTAACTTCTTGAAAACTTGTGGTCGCAGTTTGAAGCAGTCCAGGAAGTTTCAGCCTGAATATAGGCTCTTTTAATTATCTTTAGTCACCTCACCAGTAGTATGTATTTTGAATCTTAATTGTCCCATAGTGGCATTTCATCTAGTACTAAATATTTTCTTGTGCTACTTTCCTGCCTTTCTTGAAGAAGTGGCCATAGGATCCATGCAAGATAAAGTGATCTTTGCCTTCACTTTTCTATAAATTCTAGCTCAAAGTCTGCACTCATTTGACGGTTAACATTTTTACTTGTGTCATGTTACTACCAAAGCATCTGCACTGTTGATCAGTGGTTTCTTTATAACTTGCATGTGAAGCATATGTGCTTATAATTTAGGTTTAACTGATAAAGATATTAGTACATAAACAAGGTGCAGTTCACCTTTTATTTTTTTACATTTTTTTGTTACTCTTTCTTTCAAAGAGAGTTTTATGGAAGAGGAAGTGAAGGGGGTTGGTGGGTGGGGATTATACTAATAACTAAAGAACTCCTTGTTAGTCCCTCTTCAAGATCTGAATTTAGAGCCAAGAAACAAAAAAGAAAAACAAAGAGTTGTGAGAAATAAGAATATGGTGGTGGATATGATGCTTCCTGTGTTGACCATTTGGGGTTATTTAGGGAAAATTAAGTGATTGTCTTTTCTTTGGAGGGGTGGGGGGTAGACAGTAAAGTTGTATTCCTTTCTGAATCTGATTTATGACAGGATTCTGTGTTTGACCAAAATTAGTTTTAGGCCTTTTTTGCATAAATATTTTGGGATGATTGATTTATTAAAAGTGCTAATATATTTTCCACCACACAAAATATATAACGAATTAAAATTTTAGTAAACCAGCAAATTTCTTTAGGAATATGAAGAAGGTTTGAGACTTACTGAAAGAGATATCTATATGTCATTTGTAACAGCAGTGTACCTTAGTATTGATTTTGTCTGAGAGGAAAAAGAATAGTGCCATATACTATGCTTTATCGACTCTAAACTCTTCATCAATTGTGGTGTCCCTTTCTTCTCCTTTTCCTAATCTTTTCTAATAGCAGGTTTCTTGGGCTATAAAATTGTTGATCCTTTTGCTAGACTTTCTTTTATCAATATGGTAATGGTGTCTTGTCCACAGGGAGGTTATTTAATTTATTTCTAACCTGTTTTGTGTATGTCTCTTCCACTGGTTGTCAGGCGGAAGACCTTACGGCTGGACGAGATGGTGAGCTTATATACGCAAACATATTGATAGCTTTCCTTCACTAAAATTTTTATGCTTTTCCTTTCTTTGTGTTCATCATAGATGGGAGATCAGACTTTGGTCCTGTTCGATCTAAGGGTGGAGCTATATACGCAAATGGGCAGTAAGTACTCCTCTAGTTTGTCTTCGGTAGTATTATGTTACAGATATTACCCAAACTCCAAAATGGTTAAGGCTGCCCTTAAGGCATAGGTTAAAAGCATATAATGGACACTGATGGTTATTTTTTTAATTTTTTTGGAAACTAGTGGATGCTAATGGTTCACCATCAGTGTCCACTCCAGTTTGGGCTCTGATGGTTGATTTTTTTTTTTTAATTTTTTTTAGGATAATTAGCGTCCACAAAAAGTGGACGCTAATAGTTACCTATTAGCGTCCACTCCAGTTTAGACATTGATGGTTGATTTTTTATTTTTATTTTTTTAGGACCATTAGCGTCCATAAAAGTGGATGCTAATAGTTACCTATTAGCGTCCACCCCATGTGGACGCTAATAGTCCACCATTAGCGTCCACTTTGAGTGGACGTTGTTAGTGGAGCATTAGCGTCGACTTGGCCTCCGTTGACTCCAGCTTCAGCGACAAAAATTCACGACTTTTAGTGTCGACAATGTGGATGCAAAAAGTGATCATTAGCGTTCACTTATAAGTGGACGCTGATAATCACACAGTTGATCATTAGGGTCAGATGATTAGCGTCCAACCCATTAGCGTCAAAAAGTTGACGCTGTTGTCAACAGCGTCTTTAGGACTTTTAGCGTCCAAATAATGTCGCCCCTAAAGACCTAAATTCTAGTAGTAAATATAAGAACCAAAACCCATTTCTAAAGAGAGAAAGTAGAGGGATAAAAGGCACCAAAATTCATCGGAAAGATGGTGGTTTTGAGTAGTGGCTTTGGGTTGAGGAGGAGGTCGGTTTTTAGGATTTGGGGTTGACGTTGAGTGAAAGGGCAAATCAGAGGTGCCTTTTTGTGGTTTGGGGTTTCTTTTTTTCTTTTTCATTTTTAAAAAAACATAAGATCCATTGCTTTCATGTTTATTGCATTTTGTGTTTTTAAATGATGTGTCATTCTCTTATTAATTAGATGCTGTAAAAGTAGAGTTTTACAACGGCTCTCTTTCTATATATATATATGGAAAAGCTAGTTGCACGCTGAGTGCAAACCCAAAATTCTAAAACACTCCAAAAAGATCTACAAGCTGACTTTATGCCTACAAAAATGTAGTTGAATCTAAAGTATCCTAGAAAGTTGTAAACACACCCACTACATTACTGCAAAAGGATTTTGGAGGATTTTTTTTTTTTTTTTCTGTTCATGACTACTTACTATAGTAATAGTTGGCGAGGAGTTATGTACAACTGTTCTCTCAATTATAAATTTGGGTGTTTTAGATTATAAGCTTAATTATACGTTTATTGCTCTTATTCCTAAGAAGAATAATCCTCTGTCGGTGTCTGAGTTTAGGCCGATAAGCTTATATAATGTTCTATATAAAATTGTCTCTAAGGTCTTAGCCAATAGATTGAAGGGGGTTCTGTCACTATTAGTGTCTCCTTTCCAGAGTGCTTTTATCCTGGGTTGGTTAATAACCGATAACATTTTAGCTGCGTATGAGATCCTTCATACTATGCATTCTCGTATGTGGGGTAATGAGGGTCTTATGGCAACCAAGTTAGACATGAGTAAAGCTTATAATAGGGGGGAGTTGAGTTTTTTGGAGGCAGCTATAAGGAGGATGCGATTTACTGAAAGATGGCTGAATCTTATTATGATGTGCGTTCGTACAGCAAATTATTCAAATTTGGTGAATGGTAATCTGGTGGGATGGATTTATCCTACTCGTGGTCTACGAGAAGGGGAGTTATCTCACCTTATTCATTACTGCTTTGTGGAAAAGCCTTGAGTTCTCTATTAACCTGAGCTGGTCGGAAGGGATATTTTCTACGAGTGTCTACTTCCATAAATGGTGCTCGAATAAATCATCTCTTCTTTGTGGATGATAGTCTTCTATTTTGTAGAGCAGATTTGAGGCATTGAAAAAGACTGATGATGCTTTTGAGCATGTATGAGGCAACATTGGGCCAAAGATTAAATAAAGAAAAGACATCTATTTTTTCAGTGGAAATACACCTCTAATGGTAAAGCATAAAATTCTTGAGGTTACAAGAATCCCATCTTCCCAGTGTTTTGATACTTATTTGGGCTTGCCAGCCCTTGTAGGTAAATCTAGAAATGCCACTTTCCAGAACATCAAAGCAAAAGTGTGGAAGAGATTGCAAGATTGGAAGCTGAAATTCTTATCTCAGGCAAGAAAAGAGATTCTACTCAAGTCAGTGATACATGCCATCCCAACTTATAGTATGGATGTTTTTTTACTTCCAAAAAGCCTTTGTTCAAAGATTAATTCTTTGATGCAAAAGTTTTGGTGGGGACTGTCAGAATGCTTTGATAGCATGTTAGAATAATGGAGAGATATAGAAAAGCGGAAGAATAATAGGGAGAGCGGAAGCACACAATGGACTACATTATATTGATATATTCTGATAATGGATACAGAGGCCTCTATTTATAGAGAGACAAGTAACCTAATAGACTAAGGAAAGGTAAACCTAGTAGACTAATAATACCTAAGGAAGTAAATAATCCTAACATAATATTCTTAACATCCCTCTTCAAACTCAATGTGTAAACTTTAGTTTGGGTTAAAGAAAAGGGAAAGAAAAATGAATTTGCCGAAAAAGCTGCTTGTGCCGACAAAGTTGCCGGAGTAACACCATAAAAGTTGCTAGACACCGGTGGATTCTGCTTGAATTAAGCTATGCATTTAAGCTGGAGCTTGGTTCACTTGGTAGTAATTTGACTTGAAAACCATATACTAGTAATTAAATAGCTAGCCTCGTCTGGTCGAGCGGAGAGAAAGTAGGGTCGGTTAAAAGGGGCTTGTTTGGCCCGTAACCCTTGGACCGTCTCGCCTACTCGACTGAGCTAAGTAGGGAGAAAAAAGGCCGGTTGAAGAGGCTAATCATGCCTGAAACCCTTCGACCGTTGAAAGGTCTGACCCAAAAAATTCTCACAAGTAATGGATCAATGGCTTAGGAGAGGCTGCAGTGACCGGTGATGGTGGCATTTGATAAGGTATAAGGGGGCCGATTGAAAGGGGCTTCTTTGGCCCGAAAACCCATGGACTTGAGGAAAGATTGGCCTGACTCGAGAGTGCCTACCGCAAGAAAAATGAACTAGATTGAACTGGTCAACTTTTTGAGTGGTCAAAGTCAATGGTCAGTGGTCAACACAGAGGAAGTCAAAGTCAATAGTGGAAAAGTCAAATTTGACGAGATGCTGACGTGGCAGACATGATGATGTGGTGCTAAGGCTGATGTGGCCATCTAGAGGGATGACGCGTGCCAGATGATGGTGTAGCAGCGCTTGGAGCGTGTACTGCACAGGCCTCACTAGCGTCGGAGTTGTGGCGCGTGAAGCCCAGGCATAGAGGCCTGTGTCAGTGCGTGGCGATGCATCCTGTGTCTTCTATGGATTTCTAGACAAATTCTTGATGGCCGACAGCGAATCTATTAAGAGGACCAGCACCCTTGTTGATCAGGTTGACGTGGCGGTGCATGGACAGAACGTCAAAAGCTTATAACAGCGCGTGGAGGCTCCAATGAGGCTGTACTTGACGACTCTAGGCTCGTCTGGCTTGGATCTATCGAACGGAGTGAAAACCACGAAGATTCGACATAGGTGGAGGCATCTGGAAGAGCGGCAGCCGCACGTGGAGGCGCGTTAGAGAGACAGCAATTTTTTAGGGCGGAGTGTGGAGGCGTGTGCAATGCTAGAATAGGCTGAGATTGCACAGATGCACTGTTCTGGGGCCGAGACACCACTTTTGGTGGTTATTTGGCCAAGAAGAGTCATGGTGGCGGCGCGATTGGCTCGGGCATAAATTGCCGGAGGAGCGTGGAGGAGCTCGGAGGGCCGATGGCAGTGGATCTTCCATAGATCTGTAGATCTAAAGGAGTGGAAGAGATTTTGAGCGGAAAACCGCTTGGCGGCACACCGATGACCTAATTTGGGAGGTCACCGGAGGGGGCACCAGATTATGAGCGAAAAAACCACTTGGCAGCGCACCGATGACCGGAATTGGGAGTTTGCCGGAGGGAGCGCCGAAAAACGTGAAAGACATTTATTAAAGGCCACAGAAAGTGGCTCTGATACTATGTTGGAATCCTTTGATAGCATGTTTGAATAATGGAGAGATATAGAAGAGTTGAAGAATAATAGGGAGAGCGGAAGAATAATAGGGAGAGCGGAAGCACACAATGAACTACATTGTATTGATATATTATGATAATGAATACAGAAGCCTTTATTTATAGAGAGACAAGTAACCTAATAGACTAAGAAAAGGTAAACCTAGTAGACTAATAATACCTAAGGAAGTAAATAACAAGTAAATAACCCTAACATAATATTCTTAACAGGGACAAAAGACAAATGAAAAGCGTATTCATTGGGCGAGTTGGGAGAAATTGGGAGTAGCAAAGTCACGTGGTGGGATAGGTTTCTTGATCTTACTTTGTTCAATTGAGCTCGATTCGCAAAACAAGGCTGGATGCTATGGAAGACACAAGATAGCTTGATCTTAAAGATTATGAAGGCGGAATATTATCCAAGAAGCTTCTTTTTGGAGGCCAATTTAGGGTCAAAACCTTCTTTTGCATGGAGAAGTATACATGGGACGCAAGATAGTCTTAAGGAAGGCCTGTTCAGGAGGATTGGAAATGGATCTCAAGTGAGAATTTGGGGTGATAAATGGATTCATATACCAAACACTTATATTATATGGTCCAATCTCCCCCAAGAGTTCTTGAAGAAGTAGCTATGACAGTGAAGGAATTGATTGACCAAGACATTCATGGTTGGAATGAGCCATTGATTGAGTCTATATTCAGCCAGGCAGAATTGTTAGTGATCAAAACTATCCCTATAAGCATGACTAATAGGCCAGACAGATTAATATGGAGGTAGACTCAAAATGGGATTTTTTTTTTCTTTAAAAAGTGCTTACCATTTGATAAAAGAAAGTGAGGGACAGTTTAAGCTAGAAAGCTCAAACCGAGTGGAGGAACACGCAATTAGGAGGGGTATTTAGAATTTAAACATTATAAATGCGGCGAAGAATTTCATATGGCCGGCATGCAAAAATCTTCTTCTGACAAGAGATAATTTGTTAAGAAAAAAGGTGATTCATGATCCAATGTGTCCTATTTGTAATCTAGAACCTGAAACTACTTATCACATTCTTTGGGCTTGTCCATCTTCTATGGATGTTTGGGGAGCTAGTAAAATGATTTTCCAGAAAAGCATTTTCAGGGACCTGATTTTTTCAGGGTGGCAGAAGGTTTTTTTGAGAAAGCTAATAGGGAAGATTTTGAGCTGTTTGTGGAAATAGCAAGGAAGATTTGGGGGAGGCGCAATGCTTGGTGATAGCACTCCACGCACAGCCAGCCAAGCCACATTAGATGGGATAAGATCATGGGGATAATGGTGTTTGCCTTCTTGTCCTTAGTGGAGTTGTTGATTATTAATTATTATCTTTGGTAGAAGTGGAGTTTATTTGGATGTCTAATTAGTAGAGTGATAGTTGTTAAGTGTGGGGTTTGGTTCCACGTTGGTAGACGTGGATAGACTTCTTGTGTGGGTATTTCTCATTTCTTAAGCCTTATTTAAGGCAAGTGTTATGAGAGGAGTGGAGTGTATTGTATTCAGACGATTGTCTTTATGGTTTTCTCCTACCTGATTGGAGAGTTGTGGTAATCTTTCGCCCTAAGTGAAGAGTTGTGGTCTCTCCTACCCGAAAGGAGCTCTCAAATCTCATCTCATTCTCTACTCAAAACCAGGTTCCTATCAATTGGTATCAGAGCAATGATGTCAGATTCTCAACTTCATCGTTTACTTGATCGTTTTGAGCAGATTTTCGCTCATAGGCTAGCTCATCAAAGCAAAATCCTGAAACAAATTGAGCAAAATTTAGATGAAATATTGTGTGGCCTGAAAGCACTAAAAGAAGATGAAGACTCATCACTCATCTCTCTCGAAAAAGCTCGGGTCCACTGTAAGCCACCATCAACAAACAACTTACAGAGATTCACAATATCGCGATGCCGTCCACTAACTAAGCCATTCACAACCCATGGACATCGTCCCACCAGTTGTAGATCTAGACAACACCGGACTCAACCCTCCAAACGTGTATACCATACCAATTGCACGGTCAACCACCGTGTCATTCCATGTCGCTATATCCACAAACTGTGCCATCAATACCACCGCATATCTCAAGTGTTGCAGCCTAATCTCCTCACATCATCTTTGTTCAATTGGCTTAAAAAGCGTGAGAAAAAAGAGAGACATTTTGTTTTGTTTCTCCCCTTGGATGAACCTTGCGGACAAGGTTTGAAGGCCAAATGATAGCACTCCACGTGCAGCCAGTGTTGTGCCAAATATCCACCTAAATTAATAGGTAAATACTTGGTACATTTTACTTGTAAGTGCACAAGATCAAACGATAGTATAGCAAGCAAATATGAGATCATTCCCACGAGGATTGGTAAATTATGCTTAGAAGTAAATTCTTATTTGATTAAAAATATAAAATTCAATTGTCACTATTGAATTAAAAGAAATAAAATAAAAGATAATCTAAACTAAAAAGGGTTAGGGTTTTGATATCCACCACTAATCAGACTAATTAAGACAATAATATGCCAATGTGCCAATCATTCCGGTACAATTAATGTTTACCAACCTAAGGGCATGGGTGTATACTCCTTAAGCTGTGAATTTCCCTAAGCAACGAGTTAGACATGAGTGTATACTCTAACTCTTTTCTTTCTTTAAAGGATTTAGCATGGTGTATACTAAGTTGTTCTGTAAGAAAGCATAATTTTGTGGAAATCGACAAACACATGAGGCCTAAGGCATAGGTATATTCTCCCGGTTCTCCATGTTGATTAACCCAAGAATCTGGCGTGGATATCTTTTGTTACTTTTATTAAACCTAGGACTCGGTCATCCAAATTGATTTAACTAACTAGTCCATACCACATGCATATGTTGGCCAAACAAACACATATGAGGAATACAAGATAACAAGTATTAATCAAGTTAAATACACCAAAATATAATTGTAGCAAAGACGCCAATATTGCAATCATAAATAGACATGATTAGGGCTTCAATATAGCCCTAATTAAAATATAAACTACATAATAAAGATAAAAGGTGGAAGAGAAGAAAAATCCAGACTCCTCTTGATTTAGCCTTCAGTTCCTTTCCAATGCTTGTGCCTCTGTTCTCCACACTTATTCTTGGAGGCTAAGAGGTCTATTTATAAGCTTTAGAAGTCCTTGTTACACTAGTAAACCTAGAAAATTCATAGGGTTTTATTCCTATTACAAGTGGGAGTTGGAAAACCCTAATATGGAAAGAACAACATTCTGGTTGTAGCTGATTTGTCACTTGCGCACGAGTACGATCGATCGCACTAGCAGGGGCTCCAACTTTTCTCAATTTTTCTCTTTGATCCCAAATCTTCCAGATTTATTTCATTTTCTTCCAAAAGTCTACAAAAGCTTGGAAAACACAAAAAGGAACTAAAATAACACAAATTAACATACTTAAGGAATTAACACACATAAGTTTAAGAGCTAAAATATGGATATTTTGGCACCTAACACACCCCCAAATTTACATATTACTAGTCCCTTAGCAATACAAAACTAAAAACAAAATGAAAAAGAGAAAATAAAAGATAAATCCATCTTTCGTAGAATGTACGATTGCATTTTGCATATGCAACATGCCTTTTAAACCCCTATGAATTCCTTAGAGGACAAGTGAAGTCTCATGAGGGTTTTTCAGGAATGTTACCCACAAACATCATGCACAGTTCATGTTATCCAAAAATTAAAGTATCACTCAAAACCATGATTTTTGTTCATTAGAAAGCTTAAAAGGATAAACTCTATCTTCACAATAAATTAGAATTTTAGAGTTTAATCACTTACAAAGGACATGCTAAGGCATCACAAGTTTGAAATAGTGTAAAGTGAACTAGCACAAAAATATGAAGCTTCCAATTATTTCTAATGTGCAATATCTCAATATTTCAAAGTTCACTGAAATCCCTATTAGAATGAACAACAATAGCATATTTTTCTTTTTTTCCGTCAGGTTGTGCAATGATTGGTTCACTTAAGCTTTCTAATTGACCCATGTAACGAGTGTTAAGTCAATGACTCCCAAACCAGATGGTTTTAGGGCATTAGGTGTAGAGATACCCCTAGGACTTACTAACTCGAGTCAAAAAGGCTACGAAATCAAACTAATCATAATGTTAACCACATCAAAATTCTTCATCTTTTGACGTGAACGCTCAATGCTTTAAGGCAAGAGGTCCAGTTACTTAGTGAAAAGCTTATCAATGATCATTTTTTTTTTCATCACATATATATATGCCAAAGTATCCATCTAATAAGTCATCCAATTTCATCCAAGACATAGAAACACACACATTAGCCTTCATGTCATACCTCACAAATTATGTGCTTGTGTAAGATCGAATCAAACATGTGAATTTCAACTGTCCTAAGCAAGTAACCAAACTGAAAAACTCAACTATCAGATCATGTGTTCAAAATTTTAAGCTCACCAATGAAATCAAATCATAATTTTAAGATCAACAAAAATTTTAAGACAAATATGATTATGCATTTTTTTTTTCTTTTCACAAACAACAAAAAAAACAAATGGTAAAATAAAATAAAATTGGGACAATATATTTTTTTTCTTTTCCACAATTTTTTTTTTTATTTTCACAAAAAAAATAAAAAATAAAAAATAAAACTGGGACAAAGTATGTGTAAAGTGTTTCCCATACCCTCAAACTTAAATTACACATTGTCCCTAATATGTCTATAACATGGAAAGAATTTACCCGGGATATGGACAAAATTGTGTGGGATAGCATGGCTCATAGCACACCCCCAAACTTGAATTGAAGCACACTTGTCCCTACAAAATAAAACACTCAAGGAAGTAAAAAGGAAAAAAAACAAAACTAAAGACAAACATAAAAATAAATTAACAAGTGAAAAAAAAATAATAGGATAAACTATGGGGTGCCTCCCATGAGCGCTAAGTTTAATGTCTTCAGCCAGACAGTTGTTCTCCCCTTATTCTCTTATTTCTGTCCTGACGAAGATGCTCCAGGATTGGGTATTGTTTGGGATGGGAATCCACCCTGTTTTCTTTCACTCAGTTCCTTAGCCATTTACTCCATTTGGACTTCCAATCTTTGCATAGCTTGCTCGGTTCTTTGTATCGCTTGATCGGTTTTTGCATTGATTTGTCTTTGATCATTCATGAATTCCCATACCATACTCTCCAAGTCATTCTGCTTTGATTCTTGGCTTGGTTGGCTTGCTTGGTGGTAGTTCCTCTGCTGCCCATGGTTCAGAGTATTCTGATTGTTGCTCCATGAAAAATTAAGATGGTTTTGCCATCCTGGATTGTAGGTGTTGGAGGAGGGATTGTTCTTAGGAGGATAATTGTTCTGTCTCACATAATTTACTTGCTCTTGATCTGTATATGAGTACAAGGGGCAAGTCTTAGTAGTGTGATCAAATTGAGAACATAAAGCACATACCTGAGGTTGCATGGCTTGTTGACTAGATGAGACGTTCTGAGCAGTCATGGCATTGGCAATCATATCTAACTGTCTTTCCACAACAGCCATTTGATTTGGGGGTCCTCCTCTCAGGTTCACTTCATACATAACCTTGCTCTTTACTCCTTGCCTCCCTTTGGATGAGAATTGTTGGGAGTGTTTACTCAAAGTCTTAAACAGCTCTATGGCTTTCTCACTGCTCTTTTCCATCAGCACACCTCCACAAGTTGAATCAACAATACCTTTGTTAATATCATTTAATCATTCATAAAAGGCTTGTTCCTGATCATCTTGAGGCATGTTCTGATGTGGACACTTAAGAAGCAGTGTATTGAAGTGATCCCACGCTTCAAAGAACAGGTCCCCATCTTTTTGTTAGAATGATTGAATCTCCCTTCTAAGCTGCCTTGTCTTTTGAGCAGGGAAGAACTTCTTTAGGAACTTACTGGACAACTCTTCCCAAGTATGAATAGACTCTACAGGCAAGGAATTATACCACAACTTAGCATTGCCTTTTAAAGACAAAGGGAAAAAGATTAACCTGAGCCTTTCCGGAGTTATGCCTTGAACATGCTGAAGTTTGCAGAGATTAAAGAATTCCTTAAGATGCAAGTTAGGATCTTTAGCATCTATGCCCCTCAAGTGAGTTAATGCATTGAGTATATGTGGGGATATATAATAATTGCCTTCCACCTCCAGTTGATATGCTATGCATGATGGTTGGTTGAAGTTTTTTGGGACGAAAGCCTGCTTCATGGGCCTTCGCACTGGTTGTGGATTTTCTGGCAGCTCTTGCATTGTTTCCTTAACTTCTTCTTCTTTTTCTATGTCGGAATTGTCTTTATGCCCTTGTCAAATGGTCCTCTCAATTTCTAGATCAAGTGGAAAGATGGTTGAGGCTTGGCTTGAGATCGATGACCTTGCATAAGAAAAATTTTCCCTTGTGGTCACAGCAGCTTTAGTACTACTATGCGGAAGTCCTCTGGAATTGTGCTCGATCGCAATAGCAGAATGCCGGGTTCTTCAAGCTGAAACAGAATAGAAACAGAGAAGTAAATGGACAACTAATATATATATATATATATATTACTTTTTGATAAAATAGAATTAAAAATTAAAATAACAAAAAAATAAAATAATACAAATACAAATAAAAATAATAAAAGCAAAATTGAAATCAGCACCTTTAGTACTGCTATTTGGCTGTGCGCTCGATTGCAGTGCAATTGCGCTCGATCGCACAGCTGTGCTCGATCTCCCTAGAATGGGCGCTCGAGCATACTGTCCCAAAACATAAGCATATAAGGCTCACAGGCAGCAATGCGCTCGATCGCACTGCCGCAAATTGAATCAAATTTTGCGGACAGAAACAGGGATGGAAATCAAAACATAAAAATTAAACAAAAACAAAAACATAAACAAAAAACAAATGAAATTAAAAAAAAATAGAAAAAACAAAATAAATAAATAAATAAAAGAATAAAAGAACTAAAGGAAAAAATTTCTAGACATAATTTAACACAATCCTCAGCAACGGCGCCAAAACTTGTGCCAAATTCCCACATAAATTAATCGGCAAATACTTGGTACGTTTTACTCGCAAGTGCACAAGATCAAACGATAGTATAGCAGGCAAATACGAGATCATTCCCATGAAGATTGGTAAATTATGCTTAGAAGTAAATTCCTATTTAATTAAACATATAAAATTCGATTGTCACTATTGAATTAAAATAAAGAAATAAAATAAAAGATAAACTAAACTAAAAACGATTAGGGTTTTGATATCCACCATTAATCAGACTAATTAAGACAAAAATATGCCAATGCGCCAATCATACCGGTATAATTAATGTTTGCCAACCTAAGGGCATGGGTGTATACTCCTTAAGTTATGGATTTCTCTAAGCAACGAGTTAGGTATGGGTGTATACTCTAACTATTTTCTTTATTAAAGGATTTAGCATGGTGTATACTAAGTTGTTCTTTAAGAAAGCATAATTCTATGGAAATCGACAAACACATGAGGCCTAGGGCATGGGTGTATACTCCCAGTTCTCCATGTTGATTAACCCAAGAATCCAGCGTGGATATCTTTTGTTACTTTTATTAAACCTAGGACTTGGTCATCCAAATTGATTTAACTAACTAGTCCATACCACATGCATATGTTGGCCAGACAAACACATATGAGGAATACAAGATAACAAGTATTAATCAAGTTAAATATACCAAAATATAATTGTAGCAAAGGCGCCAATATTGCAATCATAAATAGACATGATTAGAGCTTCAATCTAGCCCTAATTAAAAAATAAATTACATAATAAAGATAAAAGGTGGAAGAGAAGAAAAACCTAAACTCCTCTTGATTTAGCCTACAATTCCTTTCTAGACCTTGTGTCTCTTTTCTCCACACCTATTCCTAGAGGCTAAGAGGTCTATTTATAGGTTTTAGATGTTCTTGTTACACTAGTAAACCTAGGAAATTCGTAGGGTTTTATTCCTATTACAAGTGGGAGTTGAAAAATCCTAGTATGGACAGAACAGCATTCTGGCCGCAGCTAATTTGTCACTTGCGCACGGGTGCGATCGATCGCAACCCGTGTGCACTCGATCGCACTGGCAGGGGCTCCAATTTTTTCCAATTTCTCTCTTTGAGCCTGGTGTGCAAATTATCTACCTAAATTACACAGCTCGAGCTTATGTAAGCATGGTTCGAGAGTTCTTGCAAACATAGAACCAACCGGTCCGCACCCCTTCACCACATATCTGCGTTCCCAAGCATTCACAGTGGATAGTGACCTCATCCAGGCTGTCACTGGTGTTCCCTTGGTGGAAGAATCTGAATATCCATTTCTACCTAATGTCCTTCCATCTAAAAGTACTATGATGGAAGTTTTTGTAGGAGGTCCTGTTCCCGACTAGCCAGTTCAGAATGCTACCACACGCATTGTTGATTTCTCCGGTCCTATGAGGTCTCAGTCGCATTGTGCCTTGCAACTTATGGCCTATCGGACACTATTCCAATTTTGGAGTTGATAGAGCTGCCTTCTTATATGCATTTACCACTGAAGTGCCCATTGACTTCACCTCTCATGCTATTCGGCTCATGCTTACAGCCATTGGAGATGGTACTCAATCTCTTCCCTTTGGTGCTCTTATTATTCACATTTTTGCACATCTAGGGATCGAGCCACAAGAAGGTGAGCCTGTTCTCACCTCCATTGCATCCTTTGATAAGAAGACCATTGCAAAATTATCCAACCAGGTTGAACGCCATATTAGGAGACAAGCTGCAGCCAGAGATCAGAACATTGTAGGAGCATCTTCTAGCAGCACCACTTCCATCCCTCAAGATGCCATGTCCATAATGCTTGAGAAATTTATAGAACTATCTTCTCAAGTGCAGGCTCTAGGAGAGAACATGGATAAGTTACGTACCACACTCCAAGGAGAGATATAGAGCATCAAGGATTTCTTCCAACAGGGAGATTAGGAGTTCTCATGAAAGACAACTTTTTGATCACTTGTGATAAAAATGGGGAGTAGCCCATTGCATTCAGGGGGAGATATTGTGGTTCTTTTGATTTTGTGTTGTTCCTTTTGCCCTTCGTGACAAAAAGGGGGAGTATAGCTTTATAGCTTTGCTATTTTTGTTGTTGTGTTCATATTTTGTTTTAGTTCCTTGGTTTCTTAAAGCATACTTATATTTTGTCATTGAATAGCCAAAAGGGGAGTTTGTTAGTTTTAGTTTGTCTTGGCTGGATTCATGTGAACAAAATACATGTGGTTAACATGTTCGTTGTAAGTGTACAGTATGCGATCGGGGAAGAGGAAGTGATAGCGAAGAATCTTCAAGCCGTCTGGACGCTTATGCACACCGTCCAGACAAGGAGACTAAATGAGAAGATGAAACCCGAGAGCCTCGTCTGCAACTGTGTCTGCAAGCCATTCGAACGAGATGGTCGTACCATTCGGATGCGCCACGCCCCAGGACTGAAGTTAGTGATGTTAACCTAGTGCCATCCAGACGAGAGTACTTTCCGTCCGGACGCACAGTGTAATAGAACTAGTTTTTGCCTAGTTCCGTCTGGACAGGATCACTTACCGTCCGGATGCCCCATAGCTTTTATGTCTTTTCCAATTAAAGTTTGAGTCTAATTAGACTAGGGGCATTTATATTATATATAGATCTCTACAGATCTGTATGACCACGAATTTCTGCATCTAGAATTCGTGGTTGTGTGCTAAGAGAGTCTGTTCTCTCTCTTAGAGTGATCATTTGTTTTTACTTGTTGATTGTTGAAGTGAAGTCAACCGGAGTTCCGGTGAAGGGAGATCACGTAGAAGGATTGTGCCAGCTGTCTCTGGAAATGGCTACTGCGGTAGAAGGCAGGTGGATCGCTTGTCTTATACAAGATTGTGTCAATTGTAAAGGTTTTGTAACTGTGAACGTCTTGTAATCCTTTATTTTTTTACTGAATTAGTTGATTTCTTGGGCTTGGCTGCCCCAAAGAGGTTTTACAATTAGAGAGTTCTCTAATTGGTTTCCTCTTCGTAACCAAAATATCTGTGTTGTTTATTGTTTATTGTTTCATATATTTTTGGTTGTTTATTAATTATTAGGTCAGATCTATTTCCGCATAAATTGTGTGAAACACCTATACATTCAAAATAAGTGTCGTATATAGAATTTTCAGAAAGCATACTTTGAGAACACCTAGATGAGGTGGTTAAGGTTAACCAAATCCAAGAAAAGGTTAAATCGGATTAAAGATCAGATTGGATTAAAGTTCAGATTGGATAAAATTTCGGATTGGATTCAAATTCAGATTCTGCACACGTCTTAGTAGTTTGACCATAACTTTCCGTTCAAACATCGGATTGAAGTGATTCAAGTGGCATTGGAAAGATAACTCAAAATACTACAGTTCATTGTGAAATAAGATTTTCCTAATTGGGAAGGTTACTATGCTAAAATCGCCCCGTAATAAAAGAACACAAAGTTGGACGAATCCTATTCCGATTTCAAACTTTTATTTTGATTGGGGGACAGACCTCCGAATTATCTAGGTTTAATTGGGTTTCTAGCTCTTTTCTAAGCCTATAAATAGACCTCTTTCCATTCAAAGAAAGATACACAATTTCAGAGACTAGTTTTGAGATACAATTTTGAAGACAGAATATAATCCACAGGTTTTCTTTTAGTTTCGTTTTTCTTTAGTTTAGATTTTATTTTTATGTAGAGCTAATTCCCAACTAAGATTGAGGATGAAGCCTCACCGATGAAGAACATCAATACTATCATGTAAGTCTTTATTTATCTGATTTTATTAGGTTTATTATTTAAATTGTTTTACTTCTTTTTAATATGTGGCATGATTCTTGGATATCTTGTTGTGATTCAAGGATACACTTGATGATTTAAGATAATTTTACATAATTGATTGCTTGATTTTATTTGTCTAAATAATTGGATATCTCTTGTGATTTGTTCTACAGATACATTTGGTGTTTCAGTTAAGATTGGATATCTTTTGTGATTTACAGATACATCTAATGATTTAATTGATATTGGATTCTTTTTGTGATTTGTACAATGAATGGATACATTGGATGATTTTGATTAACTGTTAACGCACTGTAAAACATATCTAAAATTTTAATTGTGAGAACTTCAAATTAATATTTATAACCATGGAAGTATGTTGTTATGATTCGATGAGTGTGAATTCCTAAACCTTATTCTTAATTTATTTTAATTAGTTTATGTTTGTCTTTTAATTTCAAAAAAAATCAAAATTCAAAACATTTTTGGAACTAGGTTAGTATTTAGTTAGTTTAGATTTAAATTGCTATTTCAAGAATACGATTCTCTGTGGGATCGACCTTGCACTTGCAATCCATTAAACTACAATCGATTCGTGCACTTGCAAGTTAAATAAATTTGCACAACAGGAATCATACTGTCATCTAGATGGCTGGGAATAGTACCAAGAAAGAAAGAATTTGGGTATCTGGCTACCCTAAACTCTCGTGCCCTTCTCTGGTCCTCATTTAGGTTCGATAGCCCTCTATACCTGAGAGACTCTTCCATGTGTTCGTCTTTGATTAGCCAAAAATTACGGACTCTAATATCGTCTTTGGCCTGATTAATGGCATTTTGAATTCTAATCAGTGTTAAGTGAGGAAGGATCGGCAAATCCGAAGCCCCATCAAGAATCCTACCCCACCAAGGCTTTAATGGAAAAGCATGGGCTTCATTTTCAAAAAACTCAAAACCTTGAGATATAAAGAAAAACTTCTCCTTCCAATGCTTGATCCTAAAGATCCAGTAGGGGATTTCAAACACAGCCCCTGCCTTTCGGGTGTGAAACCTTCAGATATCATTAGCATGTATATTGGCTGACGAGGCAGTGTATGTATAGAGAAACTCCTCTGCGGTGAGTTGCAGGCGTCCCTGGTTCTTGAACAACTTCAGCCAAATGATGGCCATACCTATTAGAACCCGCCAACTGTTCGGCGAAACTTGTAAAGGAGCCAAGTTAAGGATCTACCCACGGCAATGGTAGCCTAAAACAGGCCTCAAAGATGGGAACCGATAAACAGAGCTCCTCCCCATCTTCAATTCCAATGGCACCTTCACCAGGAGATGGAAGTTGAATCTGGATGCCTTCAGGAAGCTTATATCTTTTCTTACAGCCATCCAGCTTGAATGCTTTGACACAAGATCGAAGAGCAGCCCCACTAAATTCCATTGCTAGCTTGGAGTGAAACAAAGAAGGGGAAACAAATTTGAGGAAAAATACTTTACGGCGAGGAGAGAATCCCTATTTTTAAAGACGTCCTCAAAAGACCTTTCACACCAGATACAGCCATGCGTCAACAAGAAATCCAAGTGACCGTCAAAAAAAATTAATGAGTCTTAAAAGGAACGCTAGTAAATAAGACTTACCTTTGCTCCATGACCACCAAAAACAAACAAACCCTGAGTTGACATTCGTCAACTACAGGCAAC
This sequence comes from Corylus heterophylla, assembly GCA_016403345.1. Classification (NCBI taxonomy): domain Eukaryota; kingdom Viridiplantae; phylum Streptophyta; class Magnoliopsida; order Fagales; family Betulaceae; genus Corylus; species Corylus heterophylla. Next base: position 53,764 of record JADOBO010000004.1, read on the forward strand.
GAAAGACGTTCGCCGTATTTTTTGTCTTCATGACCTGGGTCACGTCCTCTGTTGTGCCAAATACTACTTAAATTAATAGATAATATTTAGTACGTTTTAACTCGCAAGTACACAAGATCAAAACAATAGTATAGTAGGCAAATATGAGATCATTCCCACGAGGATTGGTAAATTATGTTTAGAAGTAAATTCCTATTTAATTAAAAGATAAAATTCAATTGTCACAATTGAATTCAATAAAATAAAAGATAAACAAAAACTAAAAAGGATTAGGGTTTTGATATCCACCACTAATTATATTAAGCTAATATATCAATATGCTAATGCTTTGATCAAATTATGTCTATCTAATGTTTGCCAACCTAAGGACATGGTGTATACTCCTTAAGCTATAGATTTTCCTAAGCAATGAGTTAGGCATAGTGTATACTCTAAAACTTTTTTTCCCTTCCCTAAAGGATTTAGCATGGTATATACTAAGTTGTTCTTTAGAAAATCATATGTTCTATGGAAATCGACAAACACACGAGGCCTAGGACATGGTTTATACTCCCGGTTCCCAATGTTGATTAACCTAAGAATCCAACGTGGATATCTCTTGTTACTTATGTTAAACCCAGGACTCAGTCATCCAAATTGATCTAACTAGCTAGTCCATACCACATGCACATGTTGATCAGGCACACACATATGAGGAATTCATGAAAGCAAGTATTAATCAAGTTAAATAGTACAACAAGATCATCACAAATGTGCCAATATTGAAATATTAACAAAACATAACTAGGGCTTCAATCTAGCCCTAAATAAAATATAAACTACATAACAAAGATAAAAGACGGAAGAGAAGAAAAACCCAAACTCCTCTTGATTCAGCCTTCAGTTCCTTTCCAGAGCTTGTGTCTCTTTCTCCACACCTATTCCTAGAACCTAAGAGGTCTATTTATAGGCTTTAAAAGTCCTTGTTACACAAGTAAACCTAGAAAATTCGGAGTTTTAAGTTCAAGTCCAATTAGGATAAAGAAAATCTAAGTCCAAATCGGAATAGGATTCACCCAAAATTGCGGTCTTAACTTACGGTGTGATTTTGGCCTTGCGGCGCTCCGAATTAGGGAAATGCTATTTCACAATGATTTGTATCATTTTGAATTAGCTTTCTAATGTCTCTTGAATCACATCAATAAGATATTTGAGCTGAAAGTTATGGTCAAAATACTGAGGGGTATGCAGAATCCAATTTTGCCTCCAATCCGATTTGACTTCAATTTGAGAAATTCCGAATTACTTCTTTCCTTTATTGGATTAAACTTAACCATGATTGGTTAAGCTTAACCATATCTTTTAGGTCTTCCCAATTTTCCCTTTAAGCTTGGATTTGTCCAAAAACGCTTCTTTTCTTCCAAAAGCCTAAAAAAACAAAGAAAATATAAAAAGGAAGTAAAATGGCCTAATTAACCAAAATCAAAGGATTAAAACATGCAAGTTAAGGGTTGAAAATATAAATATTTTAGCACTTATCATCCTCAAAAAGAGTGCCTTACCAGAAAGTGGCCCAAATAAATGCTAGGAAAAAGGAGCCAAAAAGAAAAGTAAGGCGGAAGTTTCAAAGAGGGCGGGATCGCAAAAGGCAAGGGCCCCCATGCCCTGTTATACTGGGCCTCAAAAGTAAATTGCCACTTTAATCCCATTAGGCCACCACTTTGACCTAAAGGAATGGTGGGGTATTGTCGATACATAATATTTCCAGTAGGCCCAAATAAAAGGCCTATTGATGAGTGTCAAATATTGCATATTTGAGCCCCTTAATTTGTAGTTGTTAATTCTTTAGCTTTATTATGATCTGATGTTTTGTTGTAGTTTTATGCTTTTCGTGTTTTGTTGGTTGCTGAATAAAAACTAAGGATTTAAAGATGAGAAATGAAAGAGTTTTGAAGAAAGTTCATTAAGGGAAATGCAGCACCTGTTCGGACAAGGGAAATGCCTGTCCGGACAGGCGCAATGAGTTCGCGCATGAGTGCACTTGGGGAAGCAAAGGTGTCTGGACACAGCAAAGGCATGTCCGAACAGGCCACATATCAGACACATGTACCAAATCCAATTTTGCCCCAAAAACCCTAGAAAAGCCATATAAAAAGAAAAAGAAATTAGATAGAAAAGGGGGGGCTGCAGAGCACGATTTTTTTCAGAGTAGGGAGCCGGAAAGTCGAGGTTTTCCTTGTTTTTGGTGCTCTCAATTTTTAGGGTTTTGTTTTGTAAGCTTCCAGTACTCCATAGATTCATACTTGTTTGTATTGTCTTTTAATTTCATGAAAGGCTAAACCCCCAACTATGGTTGTGGATGAAGCCTAACAAATGACTAGCAACTGATAATTTTCATATAAATTGATACTTTTCCAATGATTTGAATTGTATTTCTCTTTATTATATTATATTCAATTAATTGTTGATCATTTTTAATTAATTGCTTGGTTTATTTGTTTAAATACTGAATATCCATTGTCATTTGTTCAACGGATACATCAGATTATTTGATTTAAGTTGGATATCCCTTGTGATTTGTACAAAGCATGGATAAATTGCAGGATTTAAATTAAATTGGGTATCCTTTGTGATTTGTACAAAGAACAGATACTTGGATGATTTGATTAATTTATTTTGTAAAAATAGAACATACATAAAATCTGATGTTGGAAACTTTGGAAAATATTGATGAACATGAAAGTTGTTTCTATGAGTTGTAAGGACTGATTCCAAAATCTTAGTGTTTTATCTTTCAATTATTTCATTTTGTTTAGTATTTTTTTTACCTGTTATTCAAAATCAAAAATCTTTTGGAATTAGGTTAAAATTCAATTAGCTTAGATAGAAATTTGTTTTCACGACACAATATCCTGTGGATTCGACCCCGCACTTGCAAAAGCTATATTGCAAACGACTCGTGCATTTGCAAGTAACATTAAAACTCACAACAAGTTTTTTGCACCATTACCAAAGAATTGTTTTGTTTGTGAAAATAAATTTTGTTTAGATTGATTTTATTTTTCTACTAGTTTACTTAGAATTTTTCATTTTTTTTTAAAAAAAATCTGTTCATATTCATTTTTGTTTATTTTCCTTTATATTTTATGATAAAAAAAAATAGAATAGAAGGTTTTTTTTTTTTAGTTTCGCTTTTGTAGTTCCTACCAGATGCACCAGGTGGAGTGAGCTCGAGCACACTTCAGCATGCTCGAGCGCACTTGAGCACAAGGCCGCAAGACGAAGCGCGTCCGCTTGATCCTCCCCAGCTGCACTCAAGCGCACAGCAGACATATGCTTGAGCGCACCAGTGCAGTAGAAGCACCTCTGACAGACCATCGCGCACTTGCGCTCGATCACTCCTCACCCGCGCTCAAGCATACCTTCACAGACTGCACCAAGATGAATCAGTAGCTGAATTTTTGCATAAATTTTAATTTTGGTCCGTCTTGTAAGTTTTTAAGTTTGTGAATTTTAGAATGGTTAATGTTTCTTGGGGAAGTGTGCTTTTGTTTTAAAGAGTGAGAGTGAGTATGTATTCTTTGGATGAATTTAACAAAAATTAGTGGCAACATATCTCAACTAGTTGTAGGACACCCGCTCCTATCAACTCATCTCACATTTATAACCCACATGAACCATGTTCATACTGATCTAATCTTCATCATCAAGTTGTAAATTGTCCATCCTATGGGCAATTGTTAAGTGCCAAAATATTCATATTTTAGTCCTTAAACTTATATGTGTTAATTCCTTAGTGTTGTTAGTTTGTGCGATTTTACTTTCTTTTTATATTTTCTTTGTTTTATAGGTTTTTGGAAGAAAAGAAACCATTCCTGGAAGTAACGGACTTAAAGGATAAAATTGTGAAAAAGCTAGAAGACTTGAAGCAAGCAAAAGCATTCTGATAGTGTGATCGATCGTAGGTCCCCTGCCATCGAGTGCACTTCCAGAGAGGTCCAGACAAGCGAGTGCAAGGCGTGTGCTCGTGTGCACAAGTGAAGACTCGATCGCATTGCGATCGAACGTAGGAGACATACGATCAATCACAGAGGTGCGATCGAGTGCACACGAGATGCGATCGAGCCTCACCCGTGCTCTGGAGAATTCCAGAAGCTGCAGCCAAACTCCCTTTGCTTTCCATATTAGGGTTTTTCTAGTCCTAGTTGCACTAAGACTAAACCCTATGATTTTACTAGGGTTTCTAGGTTTTCTGAAGTATTCCTAAGCCTATAAATAAGACCTCTAAACCTTTAGAATGATCATCCTTGAAGAGACACAACTTTGGAGAGAGGAATTGGAGGCTATTTCTAGGAGCGGTTTTCAGTTCTTTCTTTACCTTTTCTTTTTAGTTTTATTTTAATTATGTGTAACTAACTCTTAAGGAGGGTTAGATTGAAGCCCTAATTATGTTTATTTAATATTTCAATATTGGTGCCTTTGTGATAATCATATTGTGATGCTTAACTTGATTAATTCCTATTTTATTGAATTTCTCATATGTGTGTGATTGGCCATTATATGCATGTGGTATGGATAGTTAATTAAATCAATTTGGATGATCGAGTCCTGGGTTTAATAAGAGTAACAAAAGAAATTAACCCCAGGTTCTTGGGTTAATCAACATGGAGAACTAGGAGTAAACACCCATGCCCTAGGCTTCATGTGCTTGTCGATTTCCACAGATTTATGCTTTCTTAAAGAACAACTTAGTAGACAATCATGCTAAATCCTTTAAGAAAGAAAATAATTAGAGTAGACACCCATGCCTAATTTGTTGCTTAGAGAAATCAATAGCTTAAGGAGTAGACACCCATACCCTTAGGTTGGCAAACATTATGTATTCATAATATGATTGGATCATTGGCATATTGTTATATTATCTAAGTATGATTAGTGGTAGATATCAAAGTCCTACCTTTACTTTATCTTTATATCTTTTTATTTCATTTTCATAATATCAATTTAGTAACAACTTGACATTTTTATCAATTCTAAAACAAAATCAACAATCCTCGTGGGATCGATCTTGTACTTGCTGCACTATACTATCGTTTGATCTTGTGCACTTGCGAGTAAAACGTACTAAATATTACCTATTAATTTAGGTAGTATTTAGCACAACACTAGTTTTTCAATCTTTCTTATGAGCAAATGAACACTTCTTTCTCCAACATGGAGTTTGAATCAAACTCCGATTTTTATAACCCGGACTAGAGCTTGGGAATCAAACAATTCTGATTTCTCATGGCAAGCTTAAGCTATGGGAAATTTTGCTCCCCAATATCATGAACTGCACCATCCTGAATATTTACAATTCGATAAACAATCTTCGATGCCTTAATCCTGCAATTACCCTCCACAAGAATCATTAGTGCAACATTTTTCAACTGCTCATGTCGAGGACTTAAAGGAGAGAGTAAACCAACTCATGGCAGCTAGGCTTGCCCATACCCAATTCCTCACACTCAAGCACCTCATGAGTCATGTTCATATTGTTTTAATCCTTATCACCATATTGAGGATTGTCCATTCATTAACCACTACATGATTGATGAGGATGATGCTAGCAACCACCACCATACTTGGGAGTGAGGAAAATCTTGACAACACGGTGGAAGAAAAAGAGGAGCAAATTGAGCCCCCGCCAACTCCAAATTTGTCCAATTGCAAGGAAGTAAATACTGAAGCTCCTTCCTTCATCGCCATCCCTTTTGAGAAACATCATGAACCCCAAGCCTCATTTCCTTAATGCCTCAAAGAGCCATCGTATGCAAAACTTCTCAAGGATTTATGCACACAAGGTAACAAATCTAGGAACCATCTTCCTAGGAAAATCCATCTAAGCAAGAAAGTTGGCTACTTAAGATGGCCATACATTCTTCCTGAGTCCTATGAAGTTTTAAAGAAGAAATGGTGGAAGGGATTGGTTGGACATCCGAATGATCGGGGAAAACACTGCAAATTTTATTTTCCATTTTATTTTTTTCATTTCTAGTCATGATTTATTTTTCCATTTTCATTTTAGTTCTTGTCATTTTATTTTCGTTTCTAACAGCAATTAACCTTGTGATGCTTGTTTCTATGAGAAATTATTATTGTTAGTTTTGTGACAGGTGTTTTGGTGTTTAAGTTTGGGCGACGCCCTAACCTTTGAACACCCGGGTTTTCTCACCTCTTGGTATTGTATCTCTACCCACATTGAGGACAATGTGTGATTTAAATTTGGGGGTGGGAAAGACATTACAGTCCATTTCTTTATCTGTTTTTGTTTATGTTTATTTCAAAATAATAATAATAAAGTAAAAAATTGAGTAACCGGACCTCTTGCCTCATTAACCATTGAGTGTTTGCGTAAAATAGTGTGAAATTTAAGTTAGTTGATTGTTTAGCAAGTTTGGCCTCGTAGTCTTTTTGACTTGAGTTATTAAATACTTAGGAATGTTCTTACATCTAGTTTCCTAAAACCATCTAGTTTGGGCGTCATTGGCCTAACACTCGTTACATAGGTTAATTAGAAAGCTTAAGGGAGCTAAGCATTGCATAGCCTACACAAAAAATGCATATTTTGACTTAAGCCTTGGTTGTCTTCATTTGATTGGAATTCCTACGAATTTTGAGGTACACAAATTTTGAGTAAATTGAAGCCTCATGATTGTATGTTGATCTCACGTTGCAGTTAATGGAACATATGTTATCTCAAATGTCCATCTAGGAGTGAATTGATTTTAGATGTCTTGATGATGTGAAAATGGCGTTTATCTTTTTAAGCATGCTCATGAATAAGAACTATTTGTCTGTGTGAAAATTCATTCTTGTCAACAACATAATGCTAGAAAATGTTTGCGGGTATCATTTCTGTTAAACCTTCATGAGACTTCACTCGTCCACAGTAGATGCCTACGGGTTTAAAAGGCTTATTGCATATGCTAAATATAATCGACTCTCCCATGACAGCGGATTTATGTTTCATGCTTTCATTCTGTTTTTTGTTTTGTTTTGCTAAGAGACTAGCAAAACGTAAGTTTGGGGGTATTTGATGAGTGTCAAATATTGCATATTTGAGCCCCTTAATTTACATTTGTTAATCCTTTAGCTTTATTATGATCTGATGTTTTGTGATAGTTTTGTCATTTCTGTGTTTTGTAGGTTGCTAAAGAAAAACTAGGGATTTAAAGATGAGAAATGCAAGTGTTTTGAAGAAAGTTCATTAAGGGAAATGCAACACATGTCCGAACAGGGTAAACGCCTATCCAGATAGGCTCGCGCTCGAGCGCAATGAGCATGCACTCGAGCACACTCGGGGAAGCAAAGGTGTTCGGACAAAGCAAAGGCATGTCTAGACAAGCCACGTATCAAACACATGGACTAGAGCCGATTTTGCCCCCAAAATCCTAGAAAAGCCATATAAAAAGAAAAAGAAATTAGAGAGAAAAGGGGGGGCTGCATAGCACAATTTTTTCAGAGTAAAGAGACGTAAGTCTAAGTTTTTCCTTGCTTTTGATGCTCTCAATTTTGAGGGTTTTATTTTGTAAGCTTCTAGTACTCCATGGATTCATATTTTTTTGTATTGTCTTTCAATTCTATGAGTGCCTAAACCCCCAACTAAGGTTGAGGATAAAGCCTCACAAATGACTAGGAACTGATAATTTTCATGTAAATTGATAATTTTCCAATGATACGAATTGTATTTCTCTTTATTCTATTTATATTCAATTAATTGTTGATCACTTTTAATTGATTGCTTGGTTTATTTGTTTAAATATTGGATATCCATTGTCATTTGTTCAACGGATACATCGGATTATTTGATTTATGTTAGATATCCCTTGTGATTTGATCAAAGCACGGATACATTGGATGATTTAAATTAAATTAGCTATCATTTGTGATTTGTACAAAGAACGGATACTTTGAATGATTTGATTAATTTATTTTACAAAAATAGAACATACATAAAATGTGTCATTGGAAACTTTGAAAAATATTGATGAATATGAAACTTGTTGCTATGAGTTGTGAGGGCTGATTCCAGAACCTTAGTGTTTTATCTTTTGATTACTTCATTTTTTTTTTTTATCAAAATCAAAATTCTTTTCGAACTAGGTTAAAATTCAATTAGTTTAGATAGAAATTAGTTTTCACGACACAATTCCCTGTGGATTTGCCTCGCACATGCAAAAGTTATATTGCAAACGACTCGTGCACTTGCGAGTAACATTAAAACTCACAGCACTTACTATGATAGAGGGTCCATGACGCACTAAAGCTGCCAAAACGCATGCTTTCATATCTTAGTGTTATTACCTGATCCATGCCATCTCAAATTTTTTCATGCAAGATCATGTAAACCAGATAATCAAGAAAGCACAACTATCCTCCAGCAAACCCAATATGGAAATAGCAAACCAGATCCGATGATAACCAACCAAATCTCACTTAAATGAGTCCAGATACATGATACTCTCTCCATGCAATCTCCCCAAGATTATCTTGAAGGATATCTATCAGTTAAAACCACTCCCAAAGATCAAGAGAGTCGAGTAAGAGTCCCACAAGGACTCTTCCACTCACAGCTTCTATAAAAGTAGGAGCCGACCACAACACCAGACACAGTGAATTCTATCCTTGACTATTCTCAATTGTTATTATTTCTCTATTTCATTACTCTTACTTCACTCAAGTTCTTACTCAAGCATCGGCAATGGTATGATTGCCACACCCCCTACTTCGCGGTCTACCACTACTGATCCTTTTTTGCTCTTAGCTGACTTTGGAATCAAATTGCTACCATGGTTGATAATATTCTCAACAATAGTTATTATAATTTAATTTATCTCGTTATGATGTCTAAATTGCTCCAGAAAATGTAATTGAATATGTAACAGAAAGTGTGATCAAATATCTAAGGGAAGAATTTTATATTCAATAATCCTTTTTATATTACAAATGTGTCGTTATGATGCCTAAATATTATTAGGTATTTACAATAGCATCGTTGTAATGCCCAATTAAGTAATTTTAGAGTTTTTAAATAAATATTGTACTAATGTTGTAGTAATGCCCATATGAAAATACGTGAAAATGCTAGGTAGTCTTTTTTTTTTTTTTAATAAGTGCTAGGTAGTCGTTATGATGCCCAAATAGGATTAACATGTTTAGATATGTTATTATAATGCCCAATTAGGATTAACATGTTTAGATATGTTATTATAATGCCCAATTTTTTTTTTTCCCTATTCTATTATAATGCCCAATTGATATCAAGATATTGTAAGCATGTCGTTAAGTTGCCCAAATTTTTAGCATAAAGGCAAAGCACGAAAATAATGCTTTTCAGTGTGTTTTAAAGATCCTAGGATTTGAAATAATGCTTAAGAATAGAAAATAAAGAATACATGCTAATGTGAAAAATATACACAGAAGAAAATTGTGAGTACTGTTTATTTATTTTTATTTATTTTTGGCAAAAGCTAGTATTTCTTTTTACTTAAATTCAGAAGATAGAAGAGATTTAAGGTGCCACATCTAATGCTTTAGTTATCTTTGCATTTTTGTTTTATAAAGATTTCAGTATAATTTCTTATTATCTATATTAGTAAACTAATTGTATAAATTTAATATTTTTTTATTACCAAACTATTTATGACTTCTATAGAGATTATTTTTTCAACCATAGGGTTCAAAGGGATATGTAACAAAGCTTTGATGAAGACACTGGCCCATCAATTAGTTAAAGAGATTCTAAAAATGGTTGGGATTCCAGACGAACAATGGTATAAAAATATCAGCCTAAATAATAAGCTTCTAAATGTATGTTTTAATTCGCAAATGCACAAGATCAAACAAATAGAATAGCTAGCAAATACGAGATCATTCCCACGAGGATTGGATTAATTGTGTTTAATTATTATTTCCTAAAGCTTCTATCTAAACCAAAAAAAATTTGAAACTAGAATTGAAATAATGAGAAAATAAGTTAAAGCTTCGATATTCACCACTAATCATCTTCCTTAAAGCAAAACGACTTGCACAATCATACAAACGAGATTTAGTTAACCTAAGGGCATAGTATCTATTCCTTAAACTATTGATTTCCTAAGCAACAAGTTAGGCATGAGTATCTACTCTAACTCTTTTCATTCTCAACATATTTATCATGATATCTACTAAGTTGCACTTCAAGAAAGTGTAAAACAATGTAAATCTACAAACACACGAAACCTTGACCATGCTATCTATTAGAATAGTTTTCTTCACGGTGGACTGCGAAATCTTCGGGCCTTCTAGATCTTCAATACTCTGTCTTCATGTGCTTTGAACATATACAAAATAAATAAAGCGTCAAAAGATCCGCCGGCATCTGTGCTAGGGAAACTCCGATGCCAAAGTCAGTTTCCAAATTGAAAGATTTTACTTTGGTGCACAACAATTCAATATGCTCAAAATGGACTAATTGAGCTCTAACTAATGATCTCTAGTATGAGAGAATTGAGAATGTGCTTTTCTACCTTGTGTATGGACCTATTTATAGGCTAAAGAGTTAGGGTTGATTTGAACGTAGTCTTCCTTGTTTGAGTTGATTTGGGATTCCTGTTTCCCTGTAAACTTAGAGTATGACTCCTTTATTTCAATATAATCCTAATTGGAATATATCTTTTTCTAATTAATTAATAGCACTTGCTATTTAATTAATATCTCCATGGGCCTATCATTGGCCATTGGGCCCAAAATTTGGTGGGCTTGTAGTGTGAATTTATTCCCAACAGTTACCCCCCCAATTCCCTTAGCCGAAGTAGTTGGGTAAGGGGAATTTAATCAAAGCTTCCGAGCGGCTCATTGTTTGACCTTGTCCAAGACCCACGTCTCACTGGTGAGTGTGTCTTGAGCTCTGCAATTGGAGCTCTTCAATTCTATTCATGGCATCACTTGAGTTTCTGAGAGTACCCCCTAGCTCTATACTTTGCCCGAGGGTTAGACCTGTCATATTCTTGGGACACCCGGGATCATGCCCGGACATCTCCCCAAATCTTCAAATAATCCGAATGCAAAATCTAATGCCTTCCCTTCAAAACAATCCGAGGGTGAAATCTGGCCCTCCCTTCGAGTCACCCAGTGGTTACACCTAGTGATATCTCTGAGATACCCAGGGATTATGCCCTGTCCTCTCTTCAAATCATCAAATAATTTGAAGCCGTAATTTGGCACCTTCCCTTCAAGTCATCCGGGACTTACACACAAATATACCTCCAAGACACCCGGGGATCATGCCCGGGTCTCTTTCCAAGTCATCAAGTAATCCGAAGGTGGATCTGGGGCCTTCTCTTTAATGCCCGTTTTGACAAACTAGGCTTCAAACTTGGACAATAATCTTTAAGAAATAATTTACAAGTCTTTCAACAGACTAACCGTTGCTCCTTGTTCACCTTGGGGTGATTCCTTGTTTTTGTCCAGGGTTTTCTCCATGTCTCCTAGAATGAATCTCCTTATTTTTTGACCGAGTTGTCTCCCGTGGATTTTTTTGCCCAAGGTTGTCTCCTTGTCCTTATTTTAGAGGGTTGTCTCCCTATCCATAGTTTTTGCCCAAGGTTTTTTCCTTCTCCTTGTTTTAAAGGGTTGTCTCCCCATCCACTATTTTTATCCAAGGTTTTCTCCTTATCCTTGTTTTAAAGGGTTGTCTCCCTATCCACTATTTTAATCCAAGGTTTTCTCCTTGTCCTTGTTTTAGAGGGTTGTCTCCCTATCCATTTTTTTTATCCAAGGTTCTCTCGTCTCCGAGTATGAATCTTCTTTTTTTTTTTAATCGGGTTGTCTCCTTGTCTCTGGGTATGAATCTTCTTGTGTTTTTTTAACTGAGCTGTCTCCCGTTAACTATTTTTTCCCAAGGTTGTCTCCTTGTCTCCGAGTATGAATCTTCTTGTTTTTGTCCAAGGTTTGCTCCTTGTCTTCAGGAATGAATCTCATTGTTTTTTTCCAAGGTTTGCTCCTTGTCTCTGGGTATGAATCTTCTTGTTTTTGCCTAAGGTTTTTTCCCTGTCCTTCCTACCAAAGAGTAATTGTTAAAGGGGTCCCCAGGGACCGAAGACACTCCGATGCTTAAATCAGTATTACTCTTTATTCAAATCAAATATACTATTGAAAGACAATCAAATAATAAAAGACATAAAATTAATCAAACAATGATGCCCGGGAACATGGTGCATGGGCATCTAACCCGAGTGTACTACTGATAGTACTTCTTCAAATGTTCTGCGTTCCACGGCCTTGGTAGTGGCCTCCTGTTTGCTCTTTGGAGGTGGTACTCACCTTGTTGATCACACTTGACAACCTAGAAAGGCCCTTCCCATGTTGGACCCAGCTTCCCTTTAATGGGATCCCGTGTGGCGATGGTCACCTTTCTAAGGACCCAATCTCCTACCTTGAAGTCCCAGTGCCTAACCCATTTGTTGAAGTACTTGGTTGCTTTCTGCTAATAAGCCGCCTTAGTGATATGAGCTCCATCCTGCTTCTCCTATAGCAGGTCTAAATGTAGCTTCATTCCTTCTTCATTCAGTCCCGGATTGTAGTGTTTTACCCAGTAGCTAAGGGACCCTACCTTTATGGGTATCATAGCTTCAGTTCCGAATGTCAAGGCAAAAAGAGTTTCCCCGGTAGGAGTTCTAGTGGTTATTGTGCAGGACCACAATACCTCCAGGAAAAACTTTACCCAAGCTTCCTTACTATCTTCTAGCTTTTTCTTCAGAGTCTTCATCAAAGTCTTGTTGGTTGCTTCTACCAACCATTTGCCTGAGAATGTCTCGGTGAAGAGTAGTAGTTCCGGATGTGAAGCTTTGCACACCACTTTCGAAATGGTTCACAGTCAAATTGCTTACCATTTTCTGTTACAAAGGTGTGAGGAATTCCGTACCTACACAATATTGATTTTCACAGGAAACTCTAAACGTTCTCGGTTATGATGGCTGCCAGTGACTCCACTTCTACCCATTTAGTGAAGTAATCTACGGCGACCACTATGAACCTGCACCCTCCTTTTCCCGAGGGGTAGTGGACCCACCAAGTTAACACCCCATTGTGCGAATGGCCATGGTGGCAAGATTGGACTCAATTCTTCCGGGGGATTCTTTGTGATCTTCGCAAATCTCTGAAACTTGTCGCAATGCTTCACAATGTACTAGACTCCTTGTTCATCCCAAGCCAGTAGTACCTGGCTCTAACAGCTTCATGAGCTAGCATCCGGCTCCCTCCATGACTGTCGCATACTCCTTTGTGAATCTCCTACATCACATACTCTGCCTCTACCTTGGTAAGACACTTTAAGAGGGGTAGTGTGTATCTCCTCTTGTATAGAGTGTTACCAACCCATGTCTACCGGGCAGACTGTAATACCCCGAAATTATTTCCCTATTTTAAAGGAAATAATTTAAGGATAATTCGACATTTGTCATAATTAATTTTATTTGGTGATTTTATTTTATAAGACCCGAATTTGCTAATGAAGAGACAATTATAGGTTTTGATTTTCTATAATATTAGAGGGTTTAAATTAGAGTTTGTAGATTTATTTGATTAAACCACAAAAACAGAAAAAGACAAGAGGTTGTTATTGTGAATAATAGGTCATTTGTGGTTTAATAAATTAAGAAGGGCAATTTTTAAGACTTAGAAGTAGGTAGAGGACCTTTTGGGAAATAGGGTCCTATATATATAAAATCACAAGGGATAAGATAGCCTTCACGTGATGTGTGCGAAGAGGAAGGAAAAGACGAGAGAGATGGGACCAAAACCAAAGAGCCATGCGTGAAGGGAGAGAGATATGCAAAGAGAAAGACAAAAAGAGAGATATGCAAAACAAGAGAAGGCATGCGTGAAAAGAGATAGAGAGAGGTATACAAACAAAGAAGGCAGGCAGCGCCTGCTGCTGAGCACGGGCAGAAGTGAAGAGGCGGACCGCCCCCCTCATTTTATAAGGAGCAGCTTCGCAGGACAGAGAGGACGAGAGTGAGGGAGGAAATCGAGAGGGAGAGAAGAGAAGAGAGAAAGAAGGAGAAGGAAGAGAGGGAGATCGTGAGGGCTGGGTTTCCTTGCCTAGACCAAACCGAGAGGAAGAAAGAGAGCCGGAGGAAGAGAAAGAAGAGAGAAAAGAGGAGAAAAAGAAGGGGTTGTTTCCCCTGCACCAAACCAAACCGAGAGAGAGAGAGAGAGAGAGAAAGAAGGAGAAGAAGAAAAGAAAAGAAAGAGAAGGAGATGGTGTTTCCGGCGACGGGCAGCGGTGACGTTTCCAGTGACATGGCAGACCCGCAACCCAGCTCCGTTTGATTTCATGCCAAGAATTGTCACGTTAGGTAGTTAGGTAACCTCTAGCATTTCGTTAGTTTGATTTAAGAATTTCCTGTTATGTTAGCCAAATTGCTAGGAGTTCTTGGGTAGTGTTTATGAGGTGATTTTCCACTAAAATCAAAGTGTATTTTGGGGTGTTTTCTTTAAGAAAACCAAAGGCGTATTTTGTAAGGACTATGGTTTTGTTGACAAAGTTCTATGGGATTGTGGTTGATAAAGCTAGGAATCGGTTTGGGTCTTTTATTAGATGATTTTTAGTTATGGCTTTTAATCCCTTATTTAAGGTTAACATTTAGGTTGTTGATTCCTTTTAAAGCCTTGTGATTTTTGGGGGATTAATTATGGTGGCTAGAAATTAAGGGTTTAATTTGGAGTTATATTGTTATTATTTTATGACACTTGGTTTGTTAACAAATAGAGCTTTAATACTTTGATTTAGGGGTTGTAGGTTGCATATTAATTTTAGGGTATCGATTTTATATGGTTATGACCAAATGAAGGAGAGAGTTAGGATTCTCTATTAAAGACCAAAAGTATGGAGAGGCACTTTGTAATTGGCCGGTTATGGTTTTATTGTTGTTATTATGATTAGGTACGTTAGGTTCCTATTAATTAGCATTTTAGTGTGTCTTATTGTTAGCTTAAGAAGGTGGGTTGTTTTATGAGTTAAGTGATGACATTGCATGGTTCATGGCCAAGCAAAGGATATTTGAGGGAGGCGGTTGATGGTTAAACTTGGTAATTCCATGAGTTGCTTATGTCTAGGGGTTGCAATTATGTTGGGGTTTAGGATCCTAGAAGGGGTTGTAGATGAGATTTTTCTAACTAAGGTATTATGTGACGCTAATGTAGGGCTTTTATATAAACACTCCAAGAGGGCTTTCAAGGGATCGACCGCAATTATAGAATGCTACACATCAGTGTGTCGAAGAAGAATATAAGGATCAAGGTAAGTGGGCTATCTTGTGTTACTATTTTCATGAATAATGACCGGGTGCATTTTATACTTAATGCTTTCAAAGACAAACCCGGGTTATCTCTTGAACTAAATAAAATACCATTTTATGCATGAAAAGTGTGACATGAGCTATTTTTATAACTGTTGTCTCGAAAATATACATGAACTATTTATTGAGCTACTTGATAATGTTATATGTGATGTGATGTTATTTATGATGTGATAAATGTGGTGACACCGGTACCATGTATGTGTGTTATGTGTATGTGATCAGACGCACTTCAACACACCATTTGATTGGTGTGGCCTCATAAGCCGTTAACCCTAAGTAAAGCGGGTTAGGCTAATAGGGTTCTGTAGAGAGGGGATGAGCGGATCAGTCCTTGCCAAAAGGTGATGTGCAGGACAAGCACAATCTTACTCTAGGGGTTAAACAGAGCAAACTATGTTATGGAAATATAGTCTTATTTTCTAGATAGCACAAGTAGTTGCAAACAAAGTAAGAGCTTGTTTATATTGTTTAAAGCAATAATATTGTCAAGGCATCCCAACGAATAATTTGTGAATAATGATATCCATGCTTAACCCTTTTTATCTGGGTATAAAATCTTCACTGTCACACACTAGCACGAGATTACCTGCTTACTAAGTCGTCAGACTTACCCCTTACTTTTTCACAATAAGGGAGCATGACAGCGTTTTATAAAGAGGCTAACTAGGGTTGAGTAGACTGGACTTGAAGGCAATTGTGGCCGTTCGATGTAAGGGTGACGATTAGGCTATGACTTGAAGACCCATTGTAGAACTATGAAGGTTATTTGTGGTATCTAGCATTTTGAGATATATGTGTATATTTTAGGAGGATGTAGCTATTCTTTGTAGTATCATGTATGATTGGTGACTCAACTTATATTGAGGTTTTAGTAATGCTCTGTTTGTATTAATAAATGCTTACAAATCGAAATAAATTCAGGGACTTCCCCTGCTTGATTACTCTGATTAAGGAAAATAGATCCCTGTGGGCTTACCAGTTTTATGGTTAAGTCTAGGAGCCGCTTGAAAATTTAATTACCAGTTAATTAAATTTTTGGGGCGTTACACAGACCTCATTCGAATCTACCACGCCTTCTGCCTATCATCTAGGAGATTTCCATCTTTCAGATACCGGATAATCTCCACAACCCATTCCGAGGCTTCACCTCCTTGCTTAACCTGTACGACCTTCACAATCGGTAGTATGGAAGGCTCGGTTAAGACTTGTACCTTCTCCTCCGAGGCCTTAGCCTCTTCAACTGTCGCAGATCCGAGTCTTGCCAAGAAATTGGCCCGGCTGTTGTCGTCTCAGGGGATCCTAGTCAATACTACCAGGTCAAAGAAGACCTGAATTTCTTGTACCTGGGCTAGATACTTCTTCATTTTTACCCACGGGCCTCATACTCTCCTAGAATATGCTCAACTATCACTTGGGAGTCACTCCTTATCTCCAGATTCTTGGCCCCCATGTCCTGGGCCAAGCTCATTCCAGCTACGACCGCTTCATACGCTGCTTCGTTGTTGGTCGTAGTGAAAGCCAACCGGATGGCAAACTCTAGGCTTTCTCCTTCCGGGTTCGTTAGCACAATCCCAGCTCCGCCTCTCTTTCGAGTGGAGGACCCGTCTACATATGCTACCCAAGTCTCATTCTTGGGTAGTTGGCCCGGTTCTGGGATGTTACAGAATTCCACGAGGAAGTCAGCTAATGCCTACCCCTTGATGGCTATTCTCGGGTGGAACTCTATATTGAACTCTCTCAACTCTATGGCCCAATTCAACAGTCTTTCGAAGATATCTAGTTTTTGCTTCACCTTCTTCGATGGTTACTCAGTCAAGACTTTGACAATATAAGCTTGAAAGTACGACCTTAACCTCCGAGCTGACATTATCAACGCGAATGCTAGCTTCTCTATCTGGGGGTATCTCTCTCCTTTGTACCACCGGCAGGTGATCCAGGTCCAAATTCAGCTAATGGAATATCATCACCGGGTCTATCTCAGGCATGTCTCCGTGGCTCCAGGCGAATACATCTCCATTCTCCGGGAGGAAGGCCACTAGATCTTCTTTCAATTCCCAAGTCAACTGAGACCCGACCTTAATCTTTTTCTCGGAATCTCCGATCGAATATTCCTCTAATTATTTGACTATCTCTCCGCTATGTAATTGCTATTTGTCCTCTTTGCTACACCCGATCTCGGGAGTCGTCTTCCCGGGCACATTCTTCATAGTCACGTTGTAGCACTAACAGACTTCCCACTTGTCTCCTCTAACCTCCCCAGCCCCGTGGTCGGTTGGAAACTTCATCTTCAAGTGTGGGGTTGATGTTATTGCCTGGAGTAAATTGAGTGTTGCTCTGTCGATGATGGCGTTGTATGCTGAAGGCCGGTCAATCAACAGAAACCTCACCATTATTGTAGCTTGCTTAGGGACTGTGTCGGCTGTCAACAGAAGATCAGTGGTGCAAACCAGTAGGACCTGCTCACAAGTGAATCCCATCAGTGGGAACTTTGCTACTCCAACCTTATCTTGGCCTATATTGAGCTGTTTGAATGCTAGCAAGTACAAAATGTCAGCTGAGCTCCCATTATCCACCAAAATTTGGCACATGCTGTGATTGACCACGGTTAATGTGACAATCAGTGCATCCGTATGAGGGGAAGATATCCCTTCATAATCTTCATCCGAGAATCCAATCATCAAGGATTCTTTCTTCTAAAGCTTTAATGGCCTTTCAACTGCACATACCTTCTAGCACTTCGCTAGTCATGCGTAAGCCTTCCTTGCGGAGTTAGACTCTCCTCCTCCGGTGAATCCTCCAGCGATTGTCTGAATCACAGCAATTACATCATGGTTCCTCAATTCTCCGTGATGCCGGCTCCGACTCTGACTCCTCTTTCTCCTTTCATCATTGCGTTCCCAGGGATTGTCCTCCCAGAGGTGATTATCCCAGCCTCCTCCAGCATGTTTCTCCGTTTCATTGTAAAAAAAAAAAAAAAAAGAAGAAGAAAAGAGGCATGAAATTGTTTCTTTGTAGAGAGAGAGAGAGATAGAGAAAAAAAAACATAGAGAGAGAGAATGAATAAAGAAGAAACACATAGAGAGAGAGGGAGAGAGAGAGAGAGAAAATGAAATAGAGAAGAAACAGTTTGCACTTGCAGAGAGAGTCTCAGTTTGAGAAACGGCATGAGTGTGAGAGGGTGGAGTTTTTTGTAGCAATTTACACTATTAATTTAAAGGGAATTAATTATAGGGGATCTCAATCAGTGTTGAAAAGGTGGTGATTTACGTGGAAGCACTCCCAACTAGGAAAAGAGCTAATATATTATTATTCTAGCATAAATATCAATTCCTTAAACCTCCGGTGTCACTAATTTTTTTTTTTGACATGTCCACACAAGAAGGGGGAGAGGAGATTTGAACCAGTGTCATTCGCTTCATAAAACGTGGTCCCCAGTCGATTGGGCTACCCCCTTAGTAACCGGTATTACTAATTAAAATCTTATTAGTTCGTTACCCAAGAATAATATTAGAGCCCAATATAATTTCCTTACTAATAAAGCCGATCTTATAAAATAACATCCACCGAGCAATATTTATTTCTATAAATATTCGTATAATCCATTAAATTCCTCGAAAGTTAATATTGCACGCAACATTTATATCAACATATATGAAAAACACTATGCCGACTCCAAAAAACTTGTTTATCACAATTTATGCGGAATTAATACTACAAAGCAATAAACAATTCAATCACCAAAAATATATAAAGCAATAAAGAGGCAGACACAGTTATTTTGGTTACGAAGATGAAACCTTTTAGAAATCAATCTAAAAGTAAAACTTCTCCAGGGTAGCCAAACCTAGGAAATCACTATCAAAAGATTATCCAGAGATTACAAAAACTAGGAACACTTACAACCCTTTGCAAGACCTTGGCTCTGTAAGATCGACAAGCCTACAACTCGTCTCCTTGCTCACAATCTTCTTCAACGTGATTCTCCTTTACCGAACCCTTCCGATAGACTTCTGAACTATAGATTTATCAAATGAATAACTAAAACTCTAAGAGATTCAAGTTAATGCTCACCACATATGATCTCTCTTACCACAGCCTCCGACGAACTCTCTGGGGGTGAAAATTCATACATCTCTCTTCTATAATGATGTATATATACCCCCGACAAAACCCTAAACCTAACCCACTTAAAATCATGTTTTTTGGGCCTAAAACTTACGGGGTGTTCGGACAGGTTAATGGGCTGTCCAAACAGGGCTTTGCAGAGTAGAAACAGAGTTTCTGGAAATGCGGTCTGGACCCGGGGAAGGCCTGTCCGGAAGGGCATGCAATGGGTGAAACATCATTCTGGAAATGCTATCCAGCCTTGATCAACAGCTCCGATCGATGGGCGTTTGTGGTCCGATTGAGCTGAAATTTTGCAGGGACGTTCATAATACATGAATCTACATTATGAACGGTGAGATTGGATTCTGAGCAATTTATATCAGTGTTTGAGCCCATAAATAGTAGCATCTGCATTTTGGAACTAAATTAAGCCAACACAAGAACTAACAATATATAATCTTAATATCAGGTTAAGATGTCTTAAATCAGGAACTAAAATCAGGGCGCTACAAGTCTCAATATCTCACAGGGATAGGAAAACACAATAATTTCATTCAATGATCCTTCCAGCTAGAACTGAATACATCATTTATAAGTAGTCTACTACCTGCTTATTGACGAAAACAACAAACTAAAACATTACAAAAGAAATGACAACCATTTATTTGGAGATCTCCACTCCTTCTGCAGCTGCTTATATATATGAAGAGTAATTGCATGTAGTGGGCCAGGACTTATACTTTTCTTCCACGGCATGCAGTAGACACCAGAATGTAGATGGAGTCTCACTTTTACATTACATAACTTGTAGGACAGTGGAAAATAAAATGCAGACACATTATAAGTAGTTAAACACAAACACACGTGCAGGTAGTTGGATAAAGGACGCTGACTCCGTCACCAAATGTAGCTGGTGCATTCTACCTTTTGTTACGTAGCAGGAAAAAGAAAATTAGGAAATGTATTAATAAAGATAAGGCATTAAAATCCATCAAAATAGAGACTAAAATAAACAGGATATAATATAGAACTGTTTGGAAATGTTCAAACAGCAAATTAATACAGCACAAGTCTAAGCCTCATCAGTAGGTGGTTTCCCTTACTTCTTAGTGACATCGTACTTATTCATGAGGATCTGTCTGAATTCTTCGAGAAGATCCTCGATCTCGTCCTCTTTATTCAATATATAACAAATTAATGTCAACATTCTTTCTTAATTTAGAAATAACTTAACAATTTATTAACCAGATGATAACATGGTGTTGGGCTTGGACCTGGTGTTGGGCTTGTCCGAGATGATTGGTTTCCGCCTACATGGCTCATCTTCAGCGCTTTTGATTCGCTAAATTCCTCCTACGCCCAACGTCACGAATGGAAATAAACAATGCAAGTGGGGGAGCCATAATTTTCGTTTAGAAGCAGCAAAACTTTAGTAGATAAAAGAGTTGAAACAAAACTGATTGTTGAAACTATTAAATCATATAAGTAACTAAATGATTAAATAATTAAACTACTATTGAGAACATATAAATGTAACTGTAATTTGTCTTTTCTTTTTATTTTTTATGTTAATTTATTTTAGAAAGTTTTAATATTTTGATTTTTCTATACGATCATCAACACTTGAACTAACATTATATAGTTTACAAAATTAAAAATATATACAGAATGTATATATACTCATCAACCAGTTAATATAATTAACTTAAATTAAAGGGATTTACCTCTTCTTTTTTTTCGACTCCCGTGTTAGCCGAGCTGCATGCAATAACAAATTTCAACATGCAATAATTTTACTTCCAAAAAATCTGTTGGCCGGGGACGTTAAATTTTCCATATTTAGCCCCCTGAATAAAATAACTGCAACCCAAAAACCCACATATTTTTTTTGTTTTGGTTTCACGCACGGTTTCCAAAAACCCAAAAGGAATTTGATTAGCAATGACATTTATCATAAATCAAAGCAATTTCAAGTAAGTAACTCAAATTCATGATATATTATAATTGGTGTACTTGGATTAATAAGACAATTTAAGATAGACGATGGTGGTGATGATATGGACACAATGAATAAGAGATGACAAGAGTATGAGACAAACAAATACCTGCACAGAAAAGATAATCACTCAAGAATATTGTACCATTGAGAACATATAAATGTAAGTGTAATTTGTTTTTTTTTTTTTATATGTTAATTTATTTTAGACGTACAGTTTTTTATATTTTGATTTTTCTATATGATAATCAACACTTGAACTACAATTATATAGTCTACAAAATTAAAAATATATACAGAATCTAAATATACTCATCAACCAATTAATATAACTTAAATTAAAAGAAAAATCCAAATATAAATATTTAGAAAGACAATTTGATTACTTAAGTGCAAATTGAGAAAATAAATCCTTGTGAAAGTTTGTTAACATAATTAAAAAATTTTAAGAAGTTGGATTTGTGCCTTAGTTTCTTTAAAAATTTATTTAAAAGAAGCAATCATCTACTGTTATTTACCTTCTTTTTTTTTTTTTTTTTTTTTACATGTCTGCATATATAAGAAGAGTTTCTGTTTTTTTTTGACATCATCCCAATAAAGAGAAAAAAGGAAACACCTGTGAGTAAGCTTTACACTTGAGCGTGCAGAAAAATATTTTAATCCTACGTACGCTATGGTTTTGGGAAACTTAAACTGCTATTTCACTGATTTGCCTTCTTCCTTTTGTTACGTAACAGGGAAGAGAAAATAGTAAATGTATTAATAAAATATAAACTAAAATAAATAGGATATATATAGAATTATATTAATGTTCAGAAAGCACATGTCTAAGAGCCAGTAGGTGGTTTCCCTTACTTGATAATGTTTTCCAACCTCTGCGACAATGTTCGTGCTTCATTCCGAAGATTCGTCAGAGCCGTCTCATGAGCCGTCAGAGCCGTCAGAAAACCCCTCAGATCCGTCTCTGGTACTATATTCAATAACAAATTAATGTTAGCATTGTTTCTTAATTTAGATCTAATACTACTGACACCTTAAACGGAAAATGATCCTCTCCATTTCAAAATTTCTCTATTTCTTCAATTTAGTGCATTTTGAAGGGTAGTGTTGTTCAAAAGTTTTAATAATGGTAGTGCATTAAATGCAATACTCTTCAAAATGCACTAAATAGATGAAATAAATGAATTTTGAAATGGAGAGGATCTTGTTCCACCTTAAACGACATATATATCGCAACAATTTATGAACCAGATGATACATGCAAACACGCACGCACGGATTGCAAGTTATAATATGGCAAACTAGACAACATATATAACATTCTTTGATGCCAGCACTTGTCTCACCAATACCTGAGATCACGAATTGAATGGCACCAGATAATGCTCAACAAGTACCAAGTAGTTTTAATACGTCTAAAAGCAAGCCTTAAAACAACTCCAAATCACATAACACGAATATATATATGAAACACACGCACACATATTCGAAGTTTCAATATGACAAATATCTGATGATTAGAAGGAAAAACCTGATAGTGCCATTCCTTTCAATAGCAACAAAGGACGGGTCGGTGATTTTGTCCTGGTAGAATCAGTAAGTCTAATTAGTCAAGCACAAACGCCCAACGTCACGAATGGTACCAAACAATGCTCAACAAGTCAATGATATGATTGATATGTCAGCAAGGCGGAAGCCATAATTATAGTTTAGAAGCCGCAAAAATTAAGAAGATAAAACAGTTGAAAAAAATTGATTGTTGAAACCATTAAATCATATAAGAAACAAAACGATTAAATAATTAAAAATTATTTAACTACCATTGAGAACATATAAATGTAACTGTACGTAATTTGTTTTTTTATGTTAATTTATTTTAGACGTACAGTTTTTAATATTTTGAATTTTTGATATGATAATCAACACTTGAACTACAATTATATAGTTTACAAAATTAAAAATATATACAGAATGTATATATACTCTTCAACCAATTAATATAACGTAAATTAAAAGAAAATTCCAAATACAAACATTTAGAAAGACAATTTGATTAATTAAGTGTAAATTGAGAAAATAAATCCATGTAAAAATTTCAAGTTGGATTTGTGCCTTAATTTCTTTAAAATTTTATTTAAAAGAAGCAATCATCTACTGTTATTTACCCTTTTTTTTCTTTCTTTTTTACAGTATTCATAAGAAGAGTTTTTTTTTTTTTTTTTTTGACATCATTCCAATAAAGGAAAAAAAAATATATTTTTTTTGACATCATCCCAATAAAAAAAAAAAAAAAAAAAAAGGAAAATCCTGTGTGTAAGCTTTCATCTGAGCGTGCAGAAAAATATTTTAATCCTACGTACGCTATGGTTTTGGGAAACTTAAACTGCTACTTCACTGATTTGCCTTTTTAATTAGTCTTTTACTACTGTTTGACAATTATTTGGTGGGGTAGCTTTTCATTTCTAGGGTGGGAAGAGGACAACGAGCCATTATAACCTTACAATGTTAAGTTGAATAATATTTTTGATGCTACCGGCGGGTTTTTTTGCCATCTCTTGCTCCTTACTAGCCGGCTCTACCCCTTATGTCAACTAATGATGAACGGATTAACTTGTGCAGCAACCTAACTTGTACAGTTGTATGTTTAACTGTGTGTTTTCGGGGAAGAGGAATGTTGTATGCTTAAGTTGCTACTTCTTTTAAGAGTCTTTTTTGCCTAATAATTTTTTAGGCTAAAGAGTTTATTTTTAAAGAAATCGTGAAAGTCTCTCCTTTGAGATTACGGTTTTAAAAAACAATAATTTCAAAACATGAAAAAATATACATTTTCAAATTATAAAAAATGAACATGCGATTTGAAAGACTAAACTGCAATTTGTATAAATATTTAGGTAAACAAATAAACATATATAGCAGTTGTTTATAAAAGAGGAAGATTGCAAAGTACGATTGGAGGGAACTGCAGTGTTCACAATATAATTAAATCTATGTATCATATGCAATCTATGTACGGTAATATAACAATATTACCCTAACAAAAGTCCTGAAATGTATTTGAGAAGGAAAGGGAAAAATATATTAAGTCCCATATATACTTCTCTTCTATATTCTTCTTAAATGAAAAGATAATATTAGGAAAAAAAAAAACAAATAGATGATTAAAAATTTAAAACTCGAGCTCAATTTAATTAACAATAATGTTATTTAATAAATTCTTATACGACTGTCATATAACTAGGATAATGTGACAATGAAAATTAACCATTGATTTTTTTTAAGGGTAACTTCACTAAAGATCCTTGAACTTTCACCCGATTTAACAAACATCCCCCTCCCACCCAAAAAAAAAAATTCAAAATCTCTCAATTTGGTATCCTGAACTTTCAATTGCAATCAATTTGAATCATTAAAACCCTTGAGAAAGACAAAATTACCCTTCAATTTTCTTTTTATTAAAAAAGAAAAAATTGAAAAAAAAAATGAAAAAGAAAATTGAAAAATAAGGGTCACAAGGTGGCCCAACCGTTGGTCACCTTGTGATTTTTATTTATTTATTTCTTTTTTATATATTATATATTTTTTAATTTTAAATTTTAAATTAAGGATAAATTTAAAATTTTATAAAAAAGTTAGGGGTATAAACGTTATTGTCTAATTTTTTTACATTTTAAATCTGATGGAGGGGTCCAAATTGATTGTAATTGAAAGTTCAGATGACCAAATTGAGAGATTTTAAAGTTTGGAGGGGGGTTTGTCAAATTGGGTAGAAGTTCAGAGGTCTTTAATGAAGTTATCTCTTCTTTTTTTTTTTTTTTTTTTTTTTCTTTTACAAGTGCTGATCCAAGGGCTAATTTGTATTGATACATCAAATTGTATGATACTTGTATTAGAGTCCTCCTGTAATGCACGAAGTTCTAAAGATAGAGCGATTGAGAGCAATTGTAACATGTTCATATTAAAGTTATAATTTTATAACCTACTTGCCTTCCTATCTTTCCTTGGTTTGATTATGTATGTTTAATAGAAATATACTAATTATAATAATAATTATATTCCCTTAATTGTTGCGAATCCTTTTAAGTTCGTGTTTCCCCTATTCACTAATCGGGGGCATGACACCTCAAAATAATGTTACTTATCTAATTAAATACTCTATAAATAGTACAATTATATAAAAAGGCAACATAAAATCGAAAATATGAAACCCCCTTTCATCACAGCCGATGCTAGCTAAAGTACACAGCACCTCACTGAACCTTTGCTTCACATCACTAACAAAAGAAGATGGCATATTAAGGAACTAGGTTCAGGTGATCAAATACTGAAATTATATATATATACTAAAATTAAAAAAAAAAATGTAGAAAAGTTATTTTTGTTTTGACTATATTCTGGTTCTTTTTATACTCTTTGGCCCATAAAGAAAAAAGAAATTTCTATGTCTAAGGATTTCACCATGTGAAACGCTTCACCTGCATGCAACAGAAACTATTCTCTATCAAAAATGAAATTTCTTTGTCTAAGGATTTTCACCACAGAAACTATTCTCTATCAAACATATATAATCCTCGGAAAAATTTCAACATGCCATTTTACACCCAAAAAATCTGTTTGGGACGTTCTTCCATATATAATTAATTAGCTCCCTGAATAAAATAACTGCAACCCAAAAACCCACATCTTTTTTTGTTTGACGGTTTCCAAAAGGAATTTGATTAGCTTTGATAATGTAAATTAGACAAAGAAATACATACCTGTATAAAGAAGATAATCACTCAAGAAATCAATCAAACCTGAAGGTAGTGAAGAAGTGCAAGTGCAGTTTTCTCTCTGCCATTTAGTATATTTATAGCAAAAACCTACGTAAGAGCGTCATTAATTATTACAAAGTCAATGCAATGAGCTGGCTTTTCATTTCTTTTTTTCTTAAGAACGTTGTCACCCCCACATGCAGATTTAATTATTCAAAGAGATATGAAATATGATATAATTTCTCACGGTGTTCTCTTCATCCTACGTGAATATTGTTTTCTAACAAAAAAAATGAAAAAACTTACTCTATTGGTCCCTCATATGTTTTTTGGAAAACAATATTCACATAGGATGAGCAGAATATCAGGAAGAACCATAGCATTTCTTTTATTCAAACTTCCACTCGTGCCGATTAATATTAAGGAAGGGTTGCGTTGAGCGTGCATGTGTTCTGTCGTAGATTGGACAAAGGGATTTAAAACGATAAATTATGGATAAAAAATATTTTGTACATGCCTTAAAAATATATATAGATAATAAAAAATAAAAAGAGATGGTATTTTGCACTTAACTGAAAATGTTTATAGGTTGGCCAAATTTCACAAACACAACCAAGTATTTAAAAATATTAAAAATATTTTACATCGAAATAAATAAACCTTAAAATCAAATTGAGACAATGCATACAAAAATATTAAATATAGTTTCTTAAATTTTTAATTGTCAAAGGGCTGTAATTGACTTCAGCAAAGCTGAGTATTAAATGTTCAAGCTTGATTTGTTTAATTTATTTTCAAACACGAGCTGATTTCAAACTTATACCAAACTAGATAATTTGTTCAAGATCTATTCTTTTATTTTCAAACCAGCTCGAGCTGGTTCATGAGCTATTCAATTGATTTATTAATTCTATTTATAAAGTAAATGTCATGATTGTTTAATTTTTTTTTTTTTTTAAAAAAAAAAGGGTACTAATTATTAGTTATTTAATTATTGTTAAGACTTATTATTTAAGTAGTTAGATAAATTAACTCGAATGTTAAACAATCTACTATCAGGTTTATATGTTTATCTTGAAGAATGTATATACATTTATCTCACACACACATAGATATAAATACACATAAATTCACTTATATTCTCAATTATATTGTCAAAAATATATATATATATACATACACACAAATGCACATATAACTATATCAAGACTCACAATTACAATAAGTCAAGATATATTTATTACATTACGGAGAGAGTTCATTTTTATCTTTTTAAACACTTAACAAGTTCTAATTACAAAGTAAAAAATAATAAAAATTAAGTTATACGAGTTTATACGAGCTGGGCCAAGTTTATATGAGTTCAACTAATTTAATAAATGAGCATAAATTTTTGTTGAAGCTATGTTCATTTAATAAATAAACTAATTTTAAGCCGAGGTTATCTTAACCAAGCCCCAACTTCTTCACGAGTGGCTCTGTTCATTTACAGCTCTAATTGTTGATCTCTCTCCTAAAGGCATGGACTTTTGTTTGGTTTCTTTGATATACTAAAAGAACACTAGATTAAAAGACCTTTGAAAATGGAAAGACATAGAGAATTTTTTTGGTGGAGGCTGTGTTAGAAAGAAAGTATAATAATTTTATAGTTTGTTTTAAAAATGTATTAGTAGTAAGGTGACACCTAAAATTCTGTTTGACTCTCTTGGTGTTTCTCTCCAAAACACCAGAGAAAAACAAAAAAATTCAACAAAATTTTAATATTACTAGGGATCGAGTATTGCCCAAAAAACATCCTTCCTACCAGCTTATATGTAAGATCCCCACCAATGAATGAAAGTTAAAAATAAAAAATAAAAAAGCTTCTAATTCACTTGATCAAGAAAATATTGGCCATAAATGTCGTGCTCAATTTATCAAGCGCGTAATAGAGTTGTCTAGTATATATAGGTTTTTTAGTACTTTCTTAAAAGGTACTTGTGCCTCCTGATCACGGATATGGAGGAGGATTTAAAAGTCTCTCTTATGTAATTCTTGTATCTCTTTAAGAATGATGTGACTCTTAAAATCACCATTTAATCAAAATTCAATAATAATCAATCACCATTTCTTTGCTAATTCTTGTAGCAATATCGTCTTCTTCTCCTTCTTCTTTTTTTTTTTTTTTTTTTTTTTTAATTTTAATTTTTTTTATTATTATTATTAACAATATGCAATAACACGCAATTTCTCAAACTTGGTTTCCTTCCAAAACTCAACATCCTCTTAACACATGTAAAAGAGATCATGTTCATATATAAAATAACTAGGCTCATTTCAAAACTAATATATCATACTTTAAAATAAGTTGCAAGGTCTCAATAAGTATTATACTTGCATGTCTCATATTACACTACATGGACTCCAACTCTGGTCTAACAGGGCATTTATCGCTTATATATCTATACATTAGTCTTTATTAATCACCTAAGTCGATCTTATTCACATAGAACCTTTAACTTATTCAATGATTATTAATCTTGTACAATATTTTTATCCAATTAAATTCGAATACACGCGCACTCGCACACAATTTATAGTATGAAATGATCAACCATTAGTTTTTTGAATTAATTTATTCAAATATGTCTTGTCCTATAATGGATTCATCGTCATCAACCAGAAGGAATATTAATATGGGTAGTTATGGTGGGTACTATTTTCTTTAGCTATGGTACCACAACAATTATATTATACATTCTAGCTTTAAATTTTTTTTTGGCCAACTTAATTTTTTTCTATGTAGTTGGTTCCTGACGTGCAACATTATTTTGGGTGTACATAATAATCTAATAACTCAAGAACAAATCTAAGAAACGATACATAACAAAGATCATGTTGCTAAAATGATAACATATTGAGACTTTATATTCTCTATTTTCCTTATTATATTATTTTTGAAATATTAATTCTACTTCTAAGTATTTTAAACTATTTTACATTACCCAACTTGATGTCATAAAAGCGCACATAATTACTCACACACGCTATGAAGCATGTACAAAATGAAAATACTGAGGGAAGTCCGCCAATTAATCCAGTCTTACAAAATAACATAATTCTAAAGCGAGCACAACAACTCTTGATTTAAATCCCTTTTGTGGTCAAAAGTTTGGATTTTTGTGTGATGTGACATAGAAGGATTAATAAAGACAAATATCTCTCAAAAAAATCCTCATCATTAATTAATGATGAGGCCAAAAGTTTGGATTTTTATTAATTTATTCAGACACTTGGAATTTTTTATGTAATGTTTTTTATATTTGTTCTTTAGTTATTAAATTATTAAATCAGCTGCCCCCCAAATTGTATGGAAGTGGTTGAGCCATCCCAACAGCAATTTTGTAGGTTTGGTGACTTTGACAATTTTTAAACATTAGATGCAGAATTAAAAAAAAAAAAAAATGTAGAACATTGGGGGTGATAAAATGTACTTTTTTTTCTAAATTTTACGTTTCATTTTTCTTTTTTTTTTTTGTAATAAAATAATTTCTTATTTTTTGTATACAAAGCATCTTCAGCAATGATGGTCATTTTAGCTACTCTAAATAAACATCTATTCTACTAATTTTTTACTACAATCTCTAACATAAACATCTATTCTACTCTCTATTTTCTTTAAATAATATTTTTATTGTTTTTTATCTTTACGTTAAGGGAGAGAGAAAGGAAGAAAAAAAAAAATCTTATATAGTGTTAGAAAACTTTCATACGAAAGGTCATTGTAGTAAATTTTAACAAAACTTTTCCTATGATGTGTATGTTAGGTAAAGGAGAAAAATAATCAATAACAATTGTATTTAGTTATAAAAAATGGTTTCGACAGAATAATGTAGTGCATGGGGTGATTTTTCTCACCCAAATCACGTATTTCGTGAGGCTGCTATATCTCTTATAAATTTTGGAGGGAAATTGAGAGGGAAAATGAAGGGTAGAGCCTTCCCAACTAGGCACACCTATTTTTTGGAAGCAACCACCCATAGGTATGTGTAAAATTAATTGGGATGTAGGTGTGGATAAGGGGCCGGGAAGAATAGGGATTTGGCTTATTTTACAAGATTATGAAGGTTGAGTTCTCGTAGCACGTAGTTTGACAAAGAATTTTTTGGTTGATATTACTGTTACGGAAGCTCTAGCAACATTATCACAGGTTGTAGAATTTTGTAGAGAGATGGACTTCTATGATGTAATAATGGAGGGTGATGATGCCTTGCAATATGTTAACGCGGTCCAAGCGAAGCACAAAAATTAGAGTAGTTTCAGGCATATTGTAATTGGTATTCAAGAACGTATGCATTTGCCGAAATCATGTATAATTGAACATATTAAAATGACGCAAATTCTGCAGTTAATGATTTTGCTAGAGAAGACATAAAGTATGTCATAGATAAGGTTTGACTTGAATAAATTCTAACTTGTATTTATAGTATTCTAATCGGGGAGTAAATTGCCTCTAGATATTGTGTTTTTTTAATTTTTTTTTTAATTTTTTATTTTTTATCAATGAAGCATATATTTATTAAAAATAAAAAAATAAAAAAAATTATAAAAGGCCATTTAGAATATCGGTTGGAGATCTAGTCATTAATAGTAACAAATAGTCAATAATAGACAATTAGGTACAATTTTCGAGTTGAGTTTTTAAACCATTGAGATCTAGCTATGAATTTAAAAGATGTGACTAGTTAACCCAAAGAAAAAAAAATAAATAAATAAAATAAAAAATGATGAGACGTACTACCAACCCCCAAAAAAGTGACAAACTGCAAATTGTCTGGCGTGGAAAACTCAAAAAGTTGTGTCATTTACTGTTAACGAAACTGTCCATTAGTTCTCTTACGCAAATGAAGGCAAAAAGTTTACGTGAAATTGGTTCCTTAAATTATAAATTACTTTTTGTGGTATAATAAATAATTTATAGGTCTTTATAGTTGGTCTAAATTACAAATCACTCTGTAGTATAAAAAATAATTTATAAGTTCTCAGGGTATGTAAGCCAAAATAATAGTTTATTACCTAAAATTAATTTCCGTTAAGTAACTTAACAGAATTCATTACTTTGTTACATCATACTGTTACAGTAAATTAACATAATCACTTATATCCCTAACATTTTACTCCGTGTGTAATACTCCCTCATTTTCATCTTCCTTGCCACGATTTGAGAGCATTTTGCGAGAATTTGATGGTTTCATTTTGTGAAGCAGATAAGGAAGATGAAGATAAGGGAGGATTACGCACGGAGTAAAATTTGGGAATATAAAAGATTAGGTTAATTTACTGTAATAGTATGACGTGGAGTGAGGGCAGGGCCGGCCCAATGTATTTGGGGCCTTAGGCAAAACTTTAAAATTAGGCCTTATTTTTTTAATATTTAAATATTAATTAAATAATATTTATTTTAATATGGTAGGTGATCTTTACCTAATAAGCGCCGATTCTGCACTTAGTGATTTTTTGTTTGAAACTAAAATTACCATTTTGCCCTTACTCTTTGTTTTTTATACTTTAATTAAGCAGGCTTATTTTTATCTTTCATCATTTTCATATATTGCAAAATAATCATTTTAACCTTTTTGAAATGTGAAAAGCTAAACATTTTAACATTTTGTGAGGGGCTGAATTTCTGCAAAATAACCACAACAGACAAGTCTGTGGGATTCTCATATTTTTTGTTTTTTCGTTCTTATTTTAAAGAGGGCCTCGATATTATAAACAAATAATATTATTTTTTTAAAAAAAGAAACATAGTGATTGTTGAGGGTCTCGTGGCCGTTGTGCAGAAGGCCTCTGTAATATAAAAAAAATAATATTGCTTTTTTAAAGCATGTTGAAAGTTTCAAGAAAGCATGTTGGGGCCTTGATATTATAAACAAATAATAATATTTTTCTTAAAGCATGTTGAGGACCTTTATGCAATTTTTTTTTGGCCTTATTAAAAAAATTTGGGCCTTAAAAAAAAATTTTTAGGCCTTAAAAATTTGAGGCTCTAGGTGCCGACCTAACTCGCCTAGCGGTTGAGCTGACCCTGAGTGAGGGTTGATATGTAATCTTAGCTAATATCGTAGAATGATGTAAAAAATCTTAATTGTCATTTTTTAAAGCAAAAAATTAATAATAACACATGTCATGTTTTTATTGGGTATGATGTGGCAAAGTGACGATTTTGTTAATTTACTTATTGAAAATTGATTTCAATGAATAAACTGTAAATTTAGCATACCTTAAGAACCTATAAATTATTTTTTGTACCACATGGAGTAATTTGTAATTTATGCCAACTACATGGACCAATAAATAATTTTTTATACCACATGGAGTGATTTGTAATTTAGGCCAATCACAAGGACCAATTTCGCATTTATCCCTAACTTTTTAGCCTTTTTTTTTCTATCCCTTTTACGAGAGTATTTGGTTAAGCCTTTTTGTCCTGATGATTTTTTTAAGAACATAAATTTTCTTCAAATCAAGTTTAGAGAAAATATTTTTCGACCCATTTAAAATAGTGTCAAGTATCTATAAATATTTAAAAGGCCCATTTAAAAGGTAAATTTAAAAGCGTTAGTCTAAGTTAGTAAACTGCTATTAATGACCTTAAGAATTTAATGTGTCTTTTAAATGGTTATAGACACTTAGCACTATTTTAAATGGGTTTAAGGATATTTCCTCCATACTGGATTAGAGGAAATTTCTGTTTTTTTTTTTTTTTTTTTTATTAATAATAATAAAAATTAATTGATTAAATATAAAGTCGAAAGAAGAAAAAATTAATAAAAAAGTGAAAACAATTATTGTTTTATTTAAATAATAATAAAGAATAACTATTATGAGACATAAATTTCCTCTAAACCAATCTTAAGAAAATATTTTCCATCTCATTTAAAATATTGTCAAGTGTCTATAAACATTTAAAAGATACATTAAATTCTTAACATCATTAATAGTAAGTAAATTCTTCTTACAGATATCTCACCTTGTTGGTATAATCTTTCTCCTCTCACCTTAGAGATCTCTCACATTCACCTTGTTTCTTTGATTGTCGTATCATTAATAAAATTTGTTTCTTATGTTTATTTGATTTTTTTTTTTATATACTTAAATACAAAATTTAAATAATGCGATGCAAGCTGAGCTTGAGCTCGAGCTTGACAAAAATTTCTAAGCTCAAGCTCGAGCTCGTTTCCCACCTTGGCGAGCTAGGCTTGGACAAGCATTACCCGCTCAATCGGTTAAAAAGGATAATTTTGAAAATAATTTAGATTATTTATAAATTTGTTCAGTGGGTACTTAAGGAATATTCTAATCCTTTAAATTTCTTTCTAAGTTCATAACATTAAATTCTTCACTATTAATAATCTTACTTTGGTTAGACATTTGGGATCTAATAGATAATGAATTCCCAAAGAGAGAACTCACTAGATTCTAGACGTACACTAAGATGGGTGAAGGTTTTCTTGAGGGAACACCAACTAAACAACCCTACTCTTATTCAATTGTTTTTCTATTTATTTACCGAGTGACACATTTGCTATTGCATGTGATCTGCAATCATGAGGAGCTAGCATATAGGGAAAATTTCACAAAACTTTCCTAAACTTTCACATTTCGACATTATCTCTTTAATGTTCAAAATCATTTAATTTAAGGTATCAAACTTTCAATTTTTTGCATTCTTATTCGTTAAGATTTTTTGTTAAATCTTGTCAAAATTTTCAAAATATCTTTATTTTTTTATTATAAAAAAATAAATAAAAAATTACAAAAATTCAAGTGCCAGTCAAGATTCAACTAAATTTGTAATTTTTTTTAATAAAAAAAATGTGCACTATGAGAATTTTTATAAGATTTAACCGAATATTCTAACCCAAGGAGATATTGTTATTTTTAAACTTAAATTGATGATGCATTATTAATTTTTTGCATTCTTATCCGTTAGGAGTCGGTAATCTAAATTAAAAAATTTTAAACATTAAAGTTTCATGTGCGAAAGTTAAGAGAAATTTCGTAAAGTTCCCTCCTGGCATCCAAAATTCAAAAAGTGTCGTAGACTCCTAAAGCAAGCAGCCCTACCGAATATAACTCCAACAAAAAGACAAAAAATAATTAAAAAAAAAAAAAGAAAAAAAGAAAAAGAAGTACCACTATAGCTACTTCAAAAAACAGAAAAAGACAGATTCATTTAAAAAGGCAAAAGTAATATAATAGTCATTCATGAAAAGCGCGTAACAACTCCATGTTCCCACTTGATAAAAGTAGAATGACTTGATAAAGTGGACTTGTAGAGGTCTTGAAAAAGTGGATTGTAGAGTACTTGATAAACTCGTAGCTGAAGAGCATCTCTACCGGTATAAGTAAAAGAGTAACATTAGTTACATTTAATGATTATTGTTCTTTTTTTTTAGTTTTAACATAGTAACTTATCATTAGTTAGAATAATTATATTCTTACAATGAATAGCAATTTAGTGCTATTTACGATAGCACATTAGATGAATAAAATATTGTTTATTTATTATTTATTTATTATTTTTTTATTTCACATATTTTCATTCAACATCTTTTATTTCTTCCGAACACCTCTTCTCACATCTTCTACGTCTCTCTCTCAAATACAAAATTTTTAACTAGACAAGATAATTAAAGTGAGTTTTGGCTATCAATTTTGCATATAAATTTGCATAAACCGTTGTGAATGGTCTAAAGATCTAGCACAAATTAAATTTTATGTTCTCTCCAACAAAAAATAGATACATCATTGGTATGGAACACCAAAAGAAATTAAGACAGAGACATAGATCTCATCCTATTTTCTAGTAAATTGATAAAGAGTAATGATATAATAGTTCTTTTCGAGTTCTTCTAAGTATGATATCGCTTTTAAAATTAATATTAAATTTGAAATGATGATTATTAAATTTTAATTTATTAATAATTTTAAAAGTCATACTTTCAAAAGAATAGAACCCACCACCCCCTTTCTTCTACGAGACGCCACTTTCCAGCTCCGGCAGAAAATGTGGCTGACAGCCCCCACCAGTTTCTTCTTCTTTAGCAGCTTTATTCTAGTGCCGATGTCTTGCTGTTGTACAAACCCCAAATTCCTATGCATCGTCCATCAAGGCCTCGTATATACAGACCACAAGACCCAGAATCCATCATCAAAAGTTTAAATTTATAGATTGTCCTAGCAACCCAGAAAGATGAGAAAAAGGGAGATCAAGAAATGTCGCATTTCAAAGAGTTGAAACCACAGGCTGAACTCCATGACACTCTTGGCTTTGGTCATAACTTACACCTTTTTTTTTTTTTTTGATTTAAAAACCTAGTTTATGTCATATCTTTACATTACAAAAGTTATTCTCCTGTAGTATTTATACAGATATTGAGAAAGAGAAATGTTTTTGTTTTTTTTTTGTTTTAATTTCTGCACAAAGGAAATGAGAGGATGAATTCAAACTAGTGACCTCCGTTTTATGAGACGTGATCCACAGCCGATTGAACTGCCTCTTGAAAACAGAGAGAAAAATGCTACACTTACGTTCAAAATTTACGCAGCCAGTTGTACATGCTGACGTGGCTACCAGAAAATAATAATTTTCTGACCACTCAGCCTCGGCCAGAAACATGAGACACGCAGTGCGTCGCAGACTAAGACCCACAGCTGGGTCTGGCTAGGCTTGCGTGATAAAAACTTCATAATTGCTTTATCTTTCAACCGGCTCTGTTTTTACTGCCATCTTTCTTATAATGCGTTCCTCAGCCTAAAAACAGAACAATTCCATAAGTGCACTAAAACAGAACAATTACATAACCGG
The DNA here is from genome assembly GCA_016403345.1 of Corylus heterophylla. Classification (NCBI taxonomy): domain Eukaryota; kingdom Viridiplantae; phylum Streptophyta; class Magnoliopsida; order Fagales; family Betulaceae; genus Corylus; species Corylus heterophylla. The sequence goes on from JADOBO010000004.1 coordinate 89,836, forward strand.
CGGAATATACCGGCGAGAAATTGGCGGGCACCGGCGGGGACTTGGCCGTAAAATGGAGGTGAAGGTAGAAGACAGAGAAGCCATTGTAGGCCAAGAGGAGAAGAAGAATGAGAGCAAAACGCGAGGTGGGCAAGCAAAGGAGAAGAGCTAGGACAGATCTCTTCAGTTCCTGTAATTGGTGAAGAAGATGGGAGCAGGAAAGAGTCAAAGCTTTCAATGCTTCTCTCTCTCTCAAGCTGGTTGGGGAAAGAAAGCAGTAACCCTTGTCTTTGGCTGAGACCCACCGCGGGTCTTGGCCATGCAGGTCTAGCCAGACCCAGCCGTGGGTCTCAGTCTGAGACCCACTGCGTGTCTCGTGTTTCTGGCCGAGACTGAGTGGTCAAAAAATAATAATTTTCTGGTAGCCACGTCAGCACTTAAAAACTCCCTGCGTAAATTTTGTACGTAAGTACCATTCCTCATCGAGAAAACTGTAATTTTCTGGTGTAAGTCGTTTAAGAAAATATATTGTCCAAGGCCGCAGCGATTCCATGGAAATTAATAAGTCTGATTTGGATGCATGCTTGGAGTTTCGCAACTTATGGCAATTTAAGATATACCCTTGAACTCTTATTCAATTGTTCGCTTAATGAAATAGAAGTCATTATATTGTGTTAGGTAAGCTATCTCAAGAGGTGGGGCTTTTCCTCACGCTTATAAAGTGACCACCAGCCCTTTTCACAACCGATGTAGGATAACCCAACAATCTCCCCCTCACACATTGGGCCTTAGATCGAAGCAGCGACAACCTGTTTCTCCCGTGGACTGTTGGGTATAGACTTGTTGGTAAACTTGGGCTCTGATATCAGTGTTAGGTGGTCTTAGGCTTCTCTCAACCACAAAAGTTATCTCAAGAAGTGAGGCTTTCCCTCACACTTATAAACTGATCACCAACCCCTTCCACAACCAATGAAGGATAACCCCAACATGTTAAATTTTGTTTTTTAAAAAAAGCTCTTTTGCAAAAGCAAAAGGAAAAAGGGGACGTTACAAAAGCAAACGGCAAAGACTTCGGATCATCATTCAAAGTAGGAGCAAGACGAATTATCCTCTACTCCTAAAAAGAGAATACTAAGCAACGGAAACGTATCATATCTTTATCAACATTAATCATTACAACTAGAACATATGCTAAGAATCATCTCCTTAATTAGAATTATATTATACATCATTTTTATAAAAGATCAAAACTAAACCTTAATACATATTCATGTCTCAAACTTTAAGTTAGATATATCACCCAAAATTACTAATTAATTACCCTGAACATCCTCTAAAATCCTGCAATGAGCGCTCAAGTGTTAACTCGATCACTACCAAATGGCCACATCTGCATCAAAATCCTCTTTACTTAAATGTGGCATATATATAAAGGTGGTCAAGTAACAAAACAACACATATTTTACATATAAAAGTTTTTCTATTTTTTTAAAACTTTTAATGAGTTTTTTAATTTTTAATATGACATATGACCGTGTGTCCATTTTTTATTGAAATGACATAGATTTTTGTCAATTTTATGAATGAATTTTGGATGAAAGTATTATCTCTGTACTATTTAAGATATAAATTGAATTCGAGGTGGGCAAAAATAAAGTCTCTATACCACGGGGTTATTGAGCGTTTAACCCTTTTTTTTAATCCATTTTTTTCCTGCTACATCAAATGGTATTAAAGTAGGCGTTATCCTGTTCGATGGTCTACCGGAATAGGAAAAGAATCCTCTTTATTTCAAATCCCCTCCATTTTTTTCATTTAGTGCATTTAGAATTGTAAAATTGTCTAAATTTTTTTGAGATTCAAACTTTTGGACAACACTACCCTTCTAAATGCACTAAATAAAATAAAATAAAAAGATATACTAGAATTTAATAAAATATGGACAAAATATAAAATTTTTATTAAATTCTAACATTTCTCATAAAAGAAATGGAAAAAAATTGAAATGAAAGATCATCATTCTCCACCTGAACAATGGTAGCAAGCTCCTTAACAACGCTGCTAATCAGGTAGTGGCTCCTTCTAGAGCAAAATTTATAGGTCTCTGAGCCAACTCTATCCGGATTAAAAGACCAGAAAAAAAACGCCGTAGCAGTCTAACGTTAATTGGTGTTAACCTTGAAAAAGCGGATGTTGACGACAAAACAAGGAGAGAACTCGAAAAGACACAACGTCTTTTTTTTTTTTTTTTTTACATGTCCGCACAAGGGGGAGGAGGGGATTCAAACTAGTGACCTCCACATCATTAAGTGTGGTCCCAGCCGATTGAACTACCTCTTGGAGACCACAACGTCTTTTGTACTCGAAGCATAGTCAATCAACGTCTTTTCTCTTGGGTTGGACGTAACAACACATCAGTAGCCACATCTACTTTGCTTTCTTTCCCATCGTTTGCCAATTTCTTTTGCTTTCTTTCTTTCACATCCAAGTTACTGTCTCATAACATCAAATCTCAAAATAATAGTTATTATAGACCAAGTCTCGAATAAGCACTAGGGTACTAACAAATCATAAAAGGGTTGCCATAAAATTGATATACCCCCAAAGGAAACCTAAAGATTGATCATGCAATTGGTGGCTGAAATCATGCTTGAACATTCTATTTCAATGATAAGTTTGAGCTCGACCTAGGTTCTAAATAAAATTAAATGAATTGAGCTTGAACATTCTGTTAAAAAATTTATCTTATTTCTTAAGACCGTGAGATGCAAAAAATAATAAGAAAGCAAAAACCAATCATACATATCAAGTTTTAAGTGGTTCGGCTTAACAAATTTATATCCATTGGCGAGACGACTTGAAGGAAATTCACTATAGATTATAGAGTATAAAAGGTAGTAGAAAGAAAATCATTCAAAGCTGAAATCTCCAATACACCCAAAAATCTTGCTTTCACACAAGAGATATTATTCTTGAAGGAGAATACAAAAGATATAAATACAAAATTTTCTTTTGCTAGAATAGATAGCAACTAGTCTTGATTTTCCTCACTCTGCAGCTTCTTTTTTCTTTCTCTCTTGCGATGTTTCTCTAAGAGTCTTACTAGACCTCCGCGATGAAAGACGTGCAAGGCTCCCTTTGACAATCTCTCTCTCTCTCTCTCTCTCTCTCTCTATATATATATATATATATATATATATATATATGTTTCTTTTTTTCTTTTTTTTTTTTTTGTCTCTAGTTGTTGGGAGATTGAGGGTGCATCTAGAATTATGATTTCGCAAAAATAATTTACGTTTTTAAAAGATATCACAAAATATAAGGCGTTTAACATTATGATATAAAAAGTGTTAGTTCTTGTGTTGGCTTAATTTAGTTCCAAAATGCAGAGGTTACTGTTCATGAGCTCAAACACTAATATAGAATGCTCAGAATCAAATCTCCACCGTTCATAATGTAGATTCATGTGTCGTGAACGTCTCTACAAAATTTCAGCTCAATCGAGCTACAAACGCCCATCGATCGGAGCTGTTGATCAAGACTAGACAACATTTTCAAAATGCTGTTTCACTCATTGCATGCCGGGTCCGGACCGGCCTTCCCCGTGTTCGGACCGCAATTCCAGAAACCTTATTTTTGCTCCCAAGGCCATGTCTGGACAGCCCATTAACCTATCCAGACACCCCGTACCTATTATGCTCAAAAACATGTTTTTAGTGGGCCCAGGTCTAGGGTTTGATGTACTGATATATATACATCATTATAGAAGAAAGGCACGAATTTTCACCCCCAAAGAGTTCATCGGAGGCTGTGCTAAGAGAGATTATATGTAGTGAGCGTTAAATTAAATTTCTTAGAGTTTTAGTTATTATTTTGATAAATTTATGGTTGAGAAGTCTATCGGAGTTCCGGTAAAAGGAAATTATATAGAAGAATTGTGCCAGATGTTCTGGAAAGGGCTACTGTGGTAAAACTCAAGTGGGTCGCTTGTTGCGTACAAGGAAGTGTCAATTGCAAATGTTTTGTAATCCTTATTGTATTCCTTATTCTTCTTATAGTGAATTGATTTCCTGGGTTTGGCTACCCCGGAGAGATTTTACATTTAGAGAGTTCTCTAAATGGTTTCCTCTTCGTAACCATATATGTGTTCTTGAATGTTCATTACATATCTGTATTTGGTTGAATATTAACTGTTAGGTTAGATCTTATTCCGCATAATATTTGTGAAACGCCTAGACATTTGAATATGTGTCGTTTGGTATCAGAGCGGGTTCACTTTGTGAAGGAATTTTTTTCCTGAGTGTGATCCAAGACTCCATATCAAATGTCTCTTACTGTTGCTCCTAATTCTCTTCCCGTCTTTGACGGAACAAATTATACGCTTTGAAAAATTTGTATGAGAGCATATTTTAAATCCATTAATGTTTGGCATATTGTCGAATCTGGATTGCCCCGGAGAGGTTTTACATTTAGAGAGTTCTTCAAATGGTTTCTTCTTCGTAACCAAATATCTGTGTTCTTGAATGTTCATTGCATATCTGTATTTGGTTGAATATTAATTGTTAGGTTAGATCTTATTCCGCATAATATTTGTGAAACACCTAGACATTTGAATAGGGGTCGTTTGAAGTCGTTTTTAGAATTTTCAAAAAGTACTTAATCTAAAATAGGAAAAAAATATGCGATTTCTATAAGCAGGCTAGATGATGCTTATTTGAAAAAGCGCAAATTTAAACCAAAATTACGATTTCGCATAACAAATATTTGATGAAAAAATAGTTTTTAATATGTTTTACCAAACGTCTTTATGATTTTAAAAAAGTAGTGATAAACGCAAAATTTTAAAAAACGGAAATTTTAAAATCGCACTTATTAAAACTGTAGTCTCAAATGGACCCTAATACTTGGGGAGTTTTTTAGTGAGCTCATAATATAACATATTGAGACACCACACCTTAAGTCCATAAGTTATATTAATCACTCACACTTTTTACATATTTTCAATTTGGTACTCTATCCCTTTTCACACGCTCAATATATATATATATACTCAACATATTCAATATCCTACTCGATTGGATTATAATCCTAATTTGAGATGTAATCATCAGCTCCTACAAAACCTTTGCTTGCCTATTATAGAAACGAATCTTTTGAGAGAAAAAGGAGTTTCAAAAAGCATATGTACTCGAGTACCGAGCATTATTGTTTTTATCTCTATCTAATCATAGATTATCTTACAAAACTACTGGACTTTTTGGCCAAAACTCCAGCAAGGTTGAGTATCTAAAGCACTCCCCGTTTCTTAGGACTGCTCAAGAGGCTCTGAAGCTCGATCAATCTGTAACGACAAGAATTGGAATAGTAAGTAATATTGTCAATTGTAATAAATATTTTTACAATAATTGTCGGTTATCATCATGGCTTTACCATTATTCTTTTTCTTACATTTTTATCATTATATTCTTTCATTTTTTAACACTAAGAAATCAAAATCTTGGTACTTTTGTCATGCATGGCGGTTAATTCTTGTTTACTATTTTGTAAATCCGGTAGAAGAAAAGGATGAATATGTTTGTTGTTGGGGATTGTTTAATGCAATGTGATTGTCCTGCTAAAATTGGATCGCAAATCATGGTAAAACTAAACTACAACCAGTGACGGACTATGGCGGGGAATTGTTAACAAAACATTAGTCATTAAATTTGTTAAAAATATATTTAAAATCTTTTTTTTATTTTTTTATTTTTTTATTTTTATTTTGGCCTCGTTGAAAGCAAATTTCAATCTAGCCTCGCCCTCTAAACTTAAATTTGTAGTTATTGTTAAGGAACATGAAGTAGTTTAGTTTATCTTGGTTTGTGTTAAAACAAGTAGTTTAGTTTATCTTTGTTTGTATTAAAGCTCTCTAGTTGTATTAGTTTTCCTAGTTTTAGTTGTATTAGTTCTCTTTCTAGTTGATTTCAATGGTAAGACTTTGCCTATATATACAATGAAGCAGAGACCCAAAAGCAAGTTTATTTGCTTTCTTTCAGTTATGTCCCAAAACTGCAACTAGATAGGTACGTGTGATCTCTATCTATCAGTTTGGGTCGTGTAAGTTCAAGGAAGAAAACTTGAAATGAGAAAGAAAAATGCATTTACATAACTTGAATCATTCCTCTTTCTCTCTCTCTCTCTAAATCTTTAACTTGTAGGTAACTTATCTAAAAATGTTCATAACTCGATTTTCTATTAGATTTACTTTTATAAAACCAGAAAAGAAAAATGGAAGAAGGTGCTATCGAGAGGCCTGATAATGCAAGACAAAAGGCAAAGGTGGGAATTGCAAGGAGTGAGACATTTCAACGAACATGTCATCCTGAAAGGACTTCTTCTGGACAACCTATGCATCAACAAAGATTCACTCCTAGTCTATCATTTCCTACAAGCTATGCAATCCATCAAGAAGGATGCTCTTCCGCTCCATATCGTTTCGATATTTATCAAACAGACAAGTACTTGCGTCATTTGAGAAGCCAAGTTCCGAAATATGTGAAATAAATTCTGTGAAATCACAAGGAGAATTGGGGGACATACATGCAGAGGACCCAAGGCCAAGTGCAGCTTTTGATCCATATGACATTAACGGCCGGGAGTAACTAGTAAGTGCCTCTCTTTCTCGATCTCTGGTCATATATATGCAGTCGCATAACAAGGTGACCGATCACGAGTTCAATTTCGATTTACCTTAGGGAAAAGTGTTGCGAATGCTTGAGTTTCCATGTGCATTGTATTTCCTTGTTGAACATCAAATTGTTCAATAAGCCCCTGCAAGCAAGATGTGGAGCAAACAACGTAGAACTTAGCACACATGTCGGAAAAATGAGATGACACAGCTAGTTTGGTGAAGATGTTGGGGAGGTTATCTTTGTTGGAAATGAATAAGACTGTCAAGGTTTTGGAGGTGATTTTATCACTAACAAAATGAAAGTTGATTTTAATGTGCTTGGTACGGCCATTGAAGGCTATATTTGTTGTGAGATACGTGGCACCAATATTGTTGCACCACTAAGTGGGTGGTATAAGGGTAAAAATGCCAAGGTCGTGAAGTAAGGATTGCAGCCAGATGAGTTCAGTGGCAATGGTAGCAAGGGTGCAGTATTCAGATTCAGTGCTAAGAAGGGAAACTGTTCTTTGTTTGTGAAAGGACCAAAAAATAAGATTAGGGCCAATAAAGACACAAAAGCCACCAGTGGATTTCTTATAGACCCAAAAAGTGGACGTTGATGAGCTACTATCAGCGTCGACTATCATATGTAGATGCTGATAACCTGGCTTCCATCATAATAATAAAAATGGAAAATTGAAAATGGAAAACCGGCCAAGAGCGTCCACCCAAAAGTGGATGTTGATGTGCTATTATCAGTGTCGACTAATCTTTGGGGACGCTGATAATAGGTCATCAGCATCCACTTTTTGTCGACGCTATTGACCCTCCATAATAATAATAATAATAAAAATCAAAAATAAAAAATCGAAAATCATAATAACATCTCATTGTTATTATATAATCATATGATTTAATGATCAATTGCTCATGTGATATAATAATATTAATTATAGTGATAATATATTAATATTTAAATTGTGATTTAATTCTCTCTCAACAAAAAAATAGTGAATTAATGATTAATTGATCATGTTATAACTTATAAGTATAAATATTATTATTATTATTATTATTATTATATATATATATATATATTATTATATATATAAATATATATTATATAATAAAGACGGTTAACAGTTAACAGTTTTTTACTAACTGATTTTAAGGTAATTAGCAGTTAGCAGGTCGTTAATAACCGCTTGCCTTTTCACCCCTACTAAAAACACCCCAATGATATTGTTACATGAAAATTTGATGATATACGCAAACACACGCGCACAAATCCGAAGTCTCAATATGACAAATTAATAGCTGATGATTGGAAGGAAAAATCTCTATTACCTGATAGTGGACTGTAAATGGGCTTGTCAGGTGGAGGCATTTTGCCCTTAAAAATGCCATTTAACACGTGTCCAATAAAATGATAACAGAATTAGTTTAACACTTGTTTAACACGTGCAACTAAATAACTAAGCTCCTCCTACAATCTGCTGTATGCTGATGTGGAGGTGAGGTAAGTTGCTGGGCTGCTCTGGATTGGCTGCTTGTAATGTATACTCAACACACACACAAACACACATATATATATATATTATATATATAATCCTCGGACAAGTTTCAAGACGCCATTTTACACCCAAAAATCCTTGGACGGTTTCAAAAAGGAATTTGATTAGTAATTAATGACATAATTATCAGAAATGAAAGCAGTTTTCAAGATATTAAATGCGAATGTACTATAAGACAAAGAAATATATACCTGAACAGAGATGATGATTCTTCAACAAATGAATGAAACCTGAAGGAGTACAAGTGCAGTTTTCTCTCTGCCCTGGCCTTGAGGATTTATAGCAAAAACATAACGAAGAGAGCTTCATTATTTATCACAAAGTCAATGCAGTGAGCTGGCTTTTCATTTCTTTTTTTCTTAAGACTGTTGTAACCCAGAGATTTCATTATTAAAACATCAGCTCCGTCGTGTCGGATAATATTAATAGTGACCCAGAAAGGGGTCAGGGTGCGTGCATCTATACTGGGCTTGAAAGTTGAAGGGAAGGGTTGTGCTGAGGGTGCATAAAAAATATTCAAATTAGGTTTATATGTTTATCTAGTATGTATATACATTCATCAAACACACATACATATATAAAAAACTTATAAACCCAAAAAAAACTTATGCATACACAAATGCATATATAACTATATCAAGACTCACACTCACCGTTACAATAATTCAAGGTATATTTATTATATTATGAAGAGAGTTTATTTTTATCTTTTTAAATACTTAATAGGTTCTCATTACAAGTTAAAAATAATAAAAATAAAATTATACGAACATATGCGCGCTGACTTTATATGAACTCAACTCGTTAAATAAACATGTTTAAATTTTTGTTCAAGCTCTATTTAATTAATAAATAACATATCTTAAGCCGAACTTGTTTGCGAGCCGCTTTAATCATTATAATTCTAATGGTTGATCTCTCTCCTAGAGGCATTGACTTTTGTTTTTATGGTCCAACACAAAACAAATTGGTGACGTGGACCAATTTGTTTATGAGTGCTACAAGCTGCACATAAGAATATATACATTTAAAATAGACTAAGTCAAGTTAGTCTGAAAAAATCGATGCTACATCCGTAGTAACCTAAGCAAGGATACAAGTCCTCTTCCTCTATCTCATCTCCAGCATCATCAGCTATGAAATTATAGAATTACCACAATTTTTGTAAGTGAATATATGAGTCCATAGACTCAGTAATTAAGTATATTAAAAACTGACATCTGTAATATGAGCCTCCATTTTTATAAATATAATCGACATGTGTTTATAATAGCAGTTGGTTTAGGGTTTCCCAAATGAGAGCTTTACCACTAAAATCGTACGTACCTCTTATATTTCTTTGGCGTTTTCTTTAAAATGTATAACTCCTAATCCCAGAATATGGAGCAATTAAATAGTTCGTAAAGCACATAAAAACATACATAACAAATATCATTCTATCATTATAAATATGTAACGTATTAACTTTGTTGTTCCACTTGTCTGTCTGTTCTTAATATTCTTGGGACCTTAACCCATGGTGTTTACGGTTCTTATCCCTTGAAAATTCTTGAAATGAAGGTTTTACGGTTCTTATCCCCCGTAACACGGTTGAACGGTTCTTGATCCCCGTGACTTGGGCTACTCATTAACTCTTCCTTCTTTGCTAACTCTTATAGCAATATCGCTTTCTCTTATTAACAATATGCAATAACATGCTATTTCTCAAACCTAGTTTTCGTTCCAAAATTCAAAATTTTACTAATATCATTTCTCTTAACATGTGTTAAAGTGATCATGTTCATATATAAAATAACAAGGCTCATTTGCGTATCTATATATAAAATAAGTTACATGTCTCATATTACACTGCTGGGTGGACTCCTCAACTTTATTGCGTATCTAAACATTAGTCTTTATTAATCACCTACGTCTTATTCACATCTAGAACCTTTATCTTTTTCAAGGATTATTAATCCTATACTTTGTTTTTATCCAAGTACGTAAATTCGGATATGCACACAAGAGAGTGCACCCTGCAACAGTGGTGGAGCCAAACAATTGACATTTGGGGTCGTGCCGCTAAAATTTTTTTAATGGTGCCGAGTGGTAACTTGCATAAGTAGGAGATATAAATATTTTTTTTTTCTTTTTTGGGGTGCCGTGTGAAACTTAGGTAGGAAAATAGCAAAAAAAAAAAAAAAATTAAAAGCTTCCATGCCTCAAGTGGCTCCGCCACTGCCCTGCAAGGACACACGCACGCACACACATTAAAGATTACTGTGAAGATTATAATTCTTGTAAAGTTAATTATAATGGCATTTTAATGGTTAAAAGAGTGGTGATGATATGACGTTATATTGATATTTAGATTTGTTTTTGACACATATATTATAGTCAAATAAAAATGATTTTAAAATAACATAACTCTAAATGTTTGTTAGTGTTATGTGAAGAAAGTAATTTGTTAATTAATATTCTGGATAAAAATTTAAAAAATTAGAAAAAAAAATTAGCAACCATACCCATATATAATATTTATTTATATCCTTCTCTGCCCTCAAACTACAGACCTTTTACATATTTAGTGATCCGGACTATTTTAGCTTAGATTAATTTGGTGATTCTCAGACTACGTGAAAACCTGATCTCATACATGTTCAGTAAAAAAAGACCTCACACATGCAGGGCTAGGAGTTCTGAATTTACTAACTTTGTAGTAAAATATGATCTTTTTATCATTGTGGATTTTTTGACAGTCAAGAAGGGACCGGATTCCTAGTCTTTTGGATGTAAATTTACTGACTTTGATGTACTTAATTTATGTACGTTGGAGTTTTTTAATTTTACTACGAAGTCAGTAACTCCATGTGAGGTTTTCTTTTAGTATTAAATTGCAACTGGGTGCTCAATCTCAGCTAAACAGTTTACAAAAATGATCAGTAGACCTCAAAGGGCTTCTAGTAGTGGACAAAATAACGATTAAGAAGAATTTACTTGCTTTAGATCATATATATCATTAGATGAGCCTGTTCCAGATGAGGATTTTATCTAGATGAACCTAACATGGGTGAGTGCTTGTTAAATTATCACTTGTCTCAGAAGTTTAAGTTGATGAACATATTCCAAATGAAGATTTTATAAATGAACCTAATGTGGGTGTGTGTTTATTAAATGATCATTTATCTCAAAAGCTTAAGTTGATAAGAAGAGATAAATCTAATAATTTAATCAACACTTTAATATATGGACTCAAACCCCAAATACATTAAATATTAGAGTTAGGGTTCCAATTCAGGACCCCATGAACTGTTTTGATATCATCTAATTTTTGTTTTTTAAAGGTGATATCATCTAATTAAATCACCAATTGACGTAAATTTAATTATTTAATTACTGTTTAAGGTTGGTTTAGATTTCCTTCTTAAAATGAAACCTAAAATTTGTATATAAAAGGCAATTTGGCTAAATTATATGTTAAGCATTTCTATCAACTATGTAAGACAAAAGAGACCCCTAAACAAAAAGAGAAAGAATGACGCACACATTACACACACAAAAGAAAGCAGAAAGTTTTCATTTGTTGCCTTGTTATATATTTTATTTTCATGCTTCTTTAGTATCTAAATGCTATGATTAATTTATCACCCAAATGTAGGAGTTCATATGTGTCATTCATTATGTCTGCGGCTTCCAAATTTCCAGGGACAAGAAGATTTCAATACCTTCATTGGCAAGTTGCTAAGGCTCTATTTGAGAATGATCCAAATGCCCTACGTCATCCCTACTAGTTTTATTATTATTATTTCTAAATATTATTATTATTGTTAATGAGAAAGTAGTCTTCCTTGAAATAAATACATCCTTCATACAACTTGATTCAATCATTCCTATCATGAAAATTATAATGTCTGCGGCGATCTCTTAAACACAACAAAACCTATATGTAAAAATGAATACTTTTGTTTTGTCTATATCGCATTTACTTTTGTCTTCGTCTATTCATTGTTTCTTTTGGGAGTAAATGTAGAGATTCAAACTCATTATTTCATGATAATGTTCTTTCGACAGTTTAAATTAATAGTATAATCGGTTAAAAAGAATAATTTTGAAAAGAAATTATATTATTTATAAATCTGTTTAGTGGGGGTACTTAAGAAATATTATAATCCTGTAAATTTCTTTCTTAGACATTTGGGATCTAGACAATGAATTCCTAGAGAGAACTCACTAGATTCTAGACACTAAGATCATGCGTTAAGGTTTTCTTGAGGGAACACCAACCAAACAACCCAGTCCCTACAGGCCTTCTTTAATTTCCAAATGGGCCGACCAATGCTTCACTGGTTTACCAACGCAAGAGACCTTATTACACCAAATGTTTTGAATTTAAGAAACAAGAGTGGTGATGATCATGTGACTTTATATTTAGACTTGTTATATGGATTAATTTCTTCAAACTTGCAGACATATATTAGTTATTTTGGTTGCTAATTAAACCAATCTTAAAATATTACAAACTTTTAGAAATACAATGCGACATGCATGCATGGCTTGATCAGAACCGACTCAAACTGACACGAAAGCAAATTGCCTGCGTATTATGGAGAGGAACTTGTAATTTTCTTTTAGTATTAATTAAATTACAACTGGGTACGTACAATTTGTCAGCTCATTAGCTTACAAAAATGAGTAGACCTCAGATGGCCTTCTAGTTAGTTGGTAGTAGACAAGATAACGACCAAGAAGTAGTATTCAGCACTGCCTTTAAATCATAGAAGTGGCAGTAATTAGAATGGCAGACCAAGATCCATAGAAGTGGGCTTCTTGTCGAAAATTTTTTGTCTATGTCCATCCATTGTCTCTAGATGTAAAGATTCTTACTCATTATTTAATGATAATATTCTTTCTGTTAAGGAAGACCACTTCATCAGCAACTCCTCATCCAATCCAACAGCATCTATGCATGCAATAGAAGAAGAATCCTCGGATGGGTTAAGGTTTTCTTTAGATCATCTTGTTTAATTTTGAATGGACTGACCAATGGTTCACTGGCTTACCAACACGAGACCTTATGATAGGAATCGTGGTGTTGGTTATTGATAGAAGACATAGGAGAGTAGTATCTTATCTTATTATCTTTATCTCTTTAATTATGTGCTTTACCTTTTATCTAGTAGTTGAGTATCAGAAGGGTTATGACAGGATTTGTGGTAACCAAACTCTATCAGATTAATTGAGGATTGGGATCACTTAATAGATGTAGTCTTAATTGCATTGGGTTCTAGTAGTGGAAGTTGTTTTGGTTTCCATGAGTTGCTTATAAGTAGAAGTTCAGAACAGGGGAAGAGATTCATTGAGAAATATTATCAAACATCTTGTATTGTATGTTGGTGAACTCCTACCTGAGTGGAGTGTTATTCAATCAAGTTCCGTTCCAAAGGAAATTCCAGATTTTGGAATTAGGGATTCAGGCCGTCCATTTTAATCCAATGACTACTGTCCTGTCACGTGTCCTACTTATAATAAATTTTTAAAATTTAAATATTATTTTTATAAGTAAGACATGTGGCAGGACAGTAACCATTGAATTAAAATAAACGGCTTGAATCCTTAATCCGAGAATTTGGAATTTCCTAGGAATTCCAAAGGATCCAAATCCATTATAATGACGTTTCAAAGCTTAAAACAGTGGTGATGATGTGACGTTATATTGATCATTATATTTATTTTTGACACATATATTATATTCAAATAAAAAATTAATGATTGAAAATGAGAGGGCAACTACTCTTGTTTTAATTCTCTCTCGTGGTCGAAGTCTGGATTGTATGCTTTCTGATCCACACTACAAAATGTCAAAATCAACCCACCATTAAATAAATATAAGTGCTACCTACAGAAAGTTATATGTTAATGGGAACAAAATAGTTTAATCTTTTTAAATAGAAATGAGAAAGAAAGCAAGAGTAGGCAGCCAATAGCCAGGATAATAATATTCTCAATTTCAAATGCAATGAAATTTCAAATGCATTTCATGATCAGGATTAAAAGTTTGTGCATTCAATAGTGTAGATAATTTCACTTTATTTAAGTGTTTTAAAATATGTGTCAATATTAACTTCATATAAACCGCTAGATATATCAACTTTATCATAACTATAAAATTAATATTATTCATTTTATTTGAAATGGAGATAGGATCATATTCTTACCAAACCCGCCATAATTTTTATTTATATAGTGATCTGCCATTTCTTCCCTAAGGGTTTAGTGATTTACAGTTAAGGTCAAATATGGAGGGAAAAGACAAGAGTATGCCATTATCTGCCCTCTACTGACTTTGTTGCAATTTATGAAGATTCTAAAAATTTGAAATGCATACAATTGAGATGCAGCCATTATCATCTTAAAATATTAGGGCATCACATGCACTCGCACATTAAAAAATTTTAGAAATCAAAATATGACTTGATCATATATAATTAGTGACGTCAATCTCGCACGAAAGCATTGCTAGCTTGCGTATAATCGATAGGAGCTTCTTCCAATTTTCGTTTAGTATTAAAGGAAATTATTTACTTTGACTAACTTTTCAAAATTGGGTTGTTAAAACAATCTTAAAATATCAGTGCATCACAAGCATTCATACATTACAAAATTTTGGAAGTCAAAAATATCAATGCAACATGCATGTAAGTGATCATAATTCAATTTTTAATTTTCTGCTTATAGTTATACTTTGTCGAATAATTCTAGTTTTTTCTTAACTTCATTTTAAGTGCCTTGTCAAGTTATATATACTCGAGGCAAAGTTTTTTGAGTGCCTTGACGAGTGTGTATACCCGAGACAAGGTTTATTGAGTGCATGCCTTGCCGAGTTGTACCCCTTGGCAAAGTACTTAAAAGACCTTGTCTCGGTAGGTAAGTTGACCTAAAGAGAAGAGTTCATCCAGAAACCAACGGGAAGCAATTGAAAACAAGTTACTATAAAATGTAACTCACAGTCATTAAAAATGAACTTTTTGGTCTCTACCCAAAACTTTGTGCATTAGCAATTCATTACTAACATTCTCAAAACATTTTGCTGACTTTATAAGCATCAAAGTTATCTCCTGCTAGTATCCTTTGGCAAGCTTTATTGGTACCTCCCACCGGTATGCTTCGGCAAGGATTTGAAGATTTGGAGAATGCTTGTTAAAAATCCTCCCGCCCTATATACTTACTATTTATTTCATTTATTTTATTTTATTTTAAAAAAATCAAAATATTCTTACTTTTTATTTACATCATTCATTTTTAATATCATATCATTTACTTTTTACTACAAAAAAGTCAAATAGCCCTGCGAAAACTCTCTCTTCTCTCTCCTGATTTTAGCCCAGACAAGAGAGCTCCTCCCACCACCCTTTTCGTTTTTTTGGCTTCCTTTCTTTTTGAGATTCTTTCTTCATGAGAGTTCTCTAGAGTTTTCTGTGACGTCCCACATCACTTGGGTATAGAGATGGGGATGTGCTTAAATGTATACTACACCCTTAATGACAACAACGCGTTTTAAAGCTGTGATGGTTATGATTCCATTAGAACTTTGCAGTTAAGCGTGCTTCTGCGAGAGTAGTACCAGGATGAGTAACTTCCTGAGAAGTCTGGTTCGAGGGAAGCCAAAAGCGGACAATATTCTGTGTCATTGGGGTGGGGTATTACATTTTCTCTAGATCTATCCATCGTCTTTGATGATTTATCCCTGACCCTCACGAAACAGTAGCCGCAGTATCCATCCCTCTCTGGCCGCTTCATTCCTGTCGTGGATCATCTACTCCAATGCTTCGCCGATCGGATCTGTGTAGTCTTGAAGATTGACTTTTTCAAAGCCCGATCTTTTTCTTTCCATCAGCCCCAACCTGAAATGCACCTCCCCTCCATCGTCATCGGCATTCCAATTCTCCAGATCAGCTTTTTGCGGCCCCTACCGATCTCTATGCGCCGGCGCATGGACCACACGCTCCCGTGAGTGGATCTAACACGCCGAGCAACTCCCCCCCGATGCCTTCCTCCACCGTAGCCGCTGTTTTTAGTTTTTTCTACTATTTTGTCTGACTTTTTGTAGTTTTCTATTATTTTGTTGCTTAGTGTTTAACCCGATCCAGTTGGGTTTCAGACTCTTTGTGTGTGAAGTGGATCTTTTTTTTTTTTTAGTCTCTTTCTAGTTCTTTGAGGTGCTAGTGGTCTGTCTGGATAGGGTTTTTGCTAACCTTAACCAGTTGGGCTTCAGACTCACTGTTTGTGAAGAAAACCCTTTTTCCATTGTTCATTTTCATCTAAATCTCAACTATTTCTTAAAAAGACTCTTTAGATGTTTGATAGAGGTATTCATACTCTCGATGGTAGTACCCATTATATTCTTCCACGACTCTCATCGGCTGCATTTGCAAGTGACCTCCATTTTCACCCTCATTGGGGTACTAGTGGTGTGTTTGCATTGGGTTATTCTGTCTAAGCCACTACAAGAAATTAGGTCTTTAGGGCGACTTTAAGTCGCCCTAAAGACCTAAAGTGACATTTGTTGGCAACAAATCCACTTTCGACCTAAAAGTGTCGACCCTAATAGTCCGACCACGATGATCAAATGTTCGATTATCAGAGTCCACTTAAAAGTCGACCCTAATGATCACTTTTAGCGTCCACTTTATCGCCCCTAAAAGTCGCAATGTTTGGACCCTAAAGATGATGTAAACGGAAGCGAAAGTCGACCCTAATAGTCAAGCAATAGCGTCCACTTTTAGTTAACCATTAGGGTCGACTTTATGGACCCTAATGGCCCTTTTAAAAAAATAATAATAATAACTATTAGCGTCCAAATCAAAGTGGACGCTGATAGTTAAACCATTAGCGTCCACAAAAGTGGATGCTAATGGTCCTAACAAATTAAAAAAAAAAAACTAACTATCAGCGTCCACTTAGAGTCGACCCTAATGATGACTTTTAGCGTCCACTTTATCGACCCTAAAAGATGCATGTGTTTGACTCTAAAGATGATGTATATAAAAGAATTAGTCGACGCTAATAGTTGACCATTAGCGTCCACAAATGTGGACGCTAATGGTCCAAAAATATTAAAAAAAAATTGACTATCAGCGTCCACTTCAAAGTGGACGCTGATTAGTTGACCATTAGGTTCGACAAATGTCGACCCTAATGGTCCTAAAAAAAAAAAAAAAAAAAACTGCGATCGATCGCACACTTAAAAGCGATCGATCGCAAAGATCGAGGTTTTCAAAATTTGGAGATCGATCGCACTTGGAGTGAGATCGATCTAAGATCGATAGGTTTTCGGAAATTTGCGATCGATCGCACTCAGCATCAGTAGGTTTTCGGAATTTTGCGATCGATCGCACTTGGAGTGCGATCGATCGCAGCATCAGTAGGTTTTCGGAAAATTGCGATCGATCTCACTCCAAGTGCGATCGATCGCAGCATCAGTAGGTTTTCGGAAAATTGCGATCGATCGCACTCCAAGTGCGATCGATCGTAGCATCAGTAGGTTGTCGAAATTTTGGGATCGATCGCACTCCCAAGTGCGATCGATCGCAGCATCAGTACGTTTTCTAATGATTTCCAGTTCAAGTGAAGTCCATTCTTATCCAAACTGCAGTCCATTAGAAATCTAATGATTTCCAATTCACACAAATAACATCAAAAGTCAACTGACTAGTCTTAGCAAAAAGAGTCACTAATAGAGTAAGATCTTGATGGCTTAAAATATATCATATTTGTAACTCTGACAAATGACAACTAAAACGCCAAACTGCAGTCCATTCTTATCCATGCAACACATATCAATGATGTTAAAAATTAGACTTTTAGTCAGCTCATTATTTATCAACCCACTTAACTTGTCTCAAGAGTCATGGAGAGATGAAGACCACATGAAATTAGTCAAAATACAACCACCAACCTCTTGTTGAATGTGGACACCGAAATCTTCAAATACAATGTTCCCAGACGCATCTTTAGCATTAGTTTTCTGAATAAAATTCTGCATCAAAAAACAATAACATACTGAATTTTACTCTTCATCTTGGGGAAAAATATAATGAAGAAGTTATAAGATCTATGCAATGCAATGAAATGAACACAGGCAATTTTTCACAGTATTTCATGAAGCCAAAAAAGAACTGCACAATTTAAATCTCCTGATCAATTAATAGTATTCAACCCAAAAGCGAAAATATGAATTCCTTACGTAACTCATCTGCCGTGCTCCCTCTGCGACACAAATAACAGCCGAACCCTTTGTCTCAATCAGGTATTTCAGATGACTCAAAACACCATGAGGCCGTGCAAATTAAAAGATACCTTAGATGTGCATATCAAGAGAATCAAGAATACTCACAAAGATAACTATCCAATTAATTGCTAGTAATAAGTACCTCATGAATTAAACATATGTCAATTTGTCCACTAGCTAGGGATGCATGCATAGCTATATATCTACTGCTACGACCCATCAATTTCACAATGCCAACACCATGATAAGCATTGTGCGCCTAATAACAAGATTGAGGCCAAAAAAAAAAAAGGTTCACTATGAAGAAACCAACACTAAAAGAATTCAGCAGAAAACTTATCCGAGAAACATAACTCCATGCATGGGCAAATAAAATGCACGAGAGTACCTCTATAAGAAACATTGCATTTATGTTTAAGTACACAACAACATTCTTTGATGAATCAATTAATATATGAAATAATCAAACTAATCTAAATGCCCACAAGAAACATAACTCAAAATGACTAACCTCATCAAAATCATAAAAATATGTGAGAATCGCCCTTCATTAACCAAACTCGCCAAGGAGAAAACTATTAAATATATGTTTTACAATTCATGGGCAGCAAAATTCCAAAACCCAAAATAAAGTACTTATCTGCATTCTCTTCCTTGCCAATTCATCCTCATAAGCAATTTGAGTAATCTACCACAATGAACCAATATATAATATCAAAGACAATGAAAATGAAACCCAAAATGATAGAGAAAGAGATACTAAAAATGTGTTTCTTCATGAAATATATTAAAGCGAGAACTCGCTTGGGCGGTTTAACTTTCTTGTACTCTTGTCATCCCGCATACACTTAAAAATAAAATTTAGAAAGATATTATTACTCCCTTGCATTGTTTACTCAAAGTTCTTTAACCTTGATAACCATGTCAAGGGAGATTTACTAACTCAAAAGTTGTTGAACCAAAAATTTTGTGAATATCTTAATATAATATAAACCAAATAAAAAGTACCAACAAATATACATTACCAAACAGATCACGATCAACAAATAGTCAAATACACATTAGCAAATAGAAAGTACCAACAACTATCCAAATACATAGTATCAAAAATATATCACAAATAGATGCTATCAAAGAGTACATCCTAAATAAAGTTATTCCAAAGCTCCTCAATTGTTGGCTTCACTTGATGCACCTCCAAGCAAGCTCCTCCGCACCTAAGAGAATAAAATTTCATATAATGATCAATAAGCTTTTTAACGATTACTTAGTATGTGTGTTTTTGTAAAATTAATGCATAGGTAGAGTTTCACTAACCCTCCAATACGTGACATTAAGAACTCAACAGTGGCTTTTAATTTGTTCGCTTCCTCAACGTTGGCTTGCAAATTCTCTCTGATCGATGAAGTTCAATTCTAGTCTGTTGAAGCTCGCTTTGAGTATCTTCTTGTCTTTTCCTACACTCATCGTGGTTGTCGAAGTGGGTGAACGCTTGAGATGAAGTTCTTAAAGGGGTAGGAATAAGACCGCATCCCATTCCTCTAACGTGCCCAGCTCGTCGGCCCCCTAGTACTTGTGTGACTATTTCTTGCATTCGGTCATCCACACTTGTTCCCTCCACATTGCCTTCCTCTAAGGCCTCATGGTTGTTAATTCTTGCATTTGAAGCTGCACAAGTCATAGTTGGCCTTAGTTTAACATATACTTCATGCAAGTTTACTATTCATGTTCTTCACTAATCAACTTAATGATCGGAGCGTAAACAGTTACTTACATATAAACTTTTGCATTTGTCGCTCACAAACTGTTTATCCTTTTTCTTGTATGGGTAACCTCATATAGTTCAACAGATTAGGCTTCACTTTTGTTTCTTGTTCCTACACATAATACATATAATCAAAGTTTACACTAAATAACGTTACTTTCATTAAATTATGGTACGAGATACTTACCTTTTGTAAATGACATTGACAAATGAACAAGTCCCATTGTGTGATTTGTTTCCAATTTGCTTCATTTAGGTATTTCGTTCGGATTTTTCTATGAAATTTGGAAAGAAAAAACACAATTATTCATAAAATGTCTTCAAGTGCATGCAAATTATATCAATTTGAATATTCTAATCAGATAATAATATATATTTACCTTCCATTTACCGTCATCAAATGAGTCACATATTAGGTTCCACTGTTGAGGACCATACCATGCTGGCACGTTTTCCCTCCCAATAGCCTTAGCCTTGGCAATCCCCTCATCATCATCTTTATCAATGCCGTCAAAATATTTCTTGTAATGATCCCTATACAAGTTCGAACGAAGCCTAGCATATGCACGACCCAATTTATGTTCAATGACTTTGATGTGCTCAGATCGTTCCATATTCGGCGTAAGTTTGACTGATACATAATAGATAAGAAAACAATGGTAAAAAATGTGTCACATTAATTTTCCATACGAAACATATTATTAAACATACATTGATATTCATACCTGAACATGAAACAACAACTTGCTCTTTTCTTTGGTGGGACCTTTTTCCATTCACCGTGATGGAGTTCGCACATGTTACGAATAATCTCCCAATCTTGCTTGCAAACCATGATGCATTCTCGCCCACAGTGCCCGGTGTCTATTTGGGATGTTTAGCACTAAGGGACCATGCTTAAGCACGTGGTCACTCAACTTCTTAGACTTGGCCTTACCCCTTACACTTCCGACAGACGTGGTAGCACATTATGCAAAACATGGTAACGTAGTAAGTTATATTTGGAAAAGTATATTGTCAAATGTCTATAACAAACCAAAATAATACAAAATAACAGTTCATAAATATAAAATTCATGAACTTACAAGATGCAGGAGGGGCGGCTCCCTGTGAATCCAATCCTGCCACTGAGTGAATAGGATTATTAGACTCATGCGAAGGATGCCCATCCACTGACTCGAGGAGGAGGGGGCGAGGGCGACACTTGCATATCTGTATCACCAAACCTGAATTGAGAGTCGGACTCTCATGCTCGTCAATAAGGCCCCGACCTTGACCTTGGCCTCGGCCTCAGCCTCGTCCTCGTGCCTGGAACACGTTTGCGTCCTGTTGTTGTCATTGTTATGATCAATCTGCTAACAAGTCAAAAACCACAAAATTATATTAGTCAATTTATAACCATATAGCATGTTCAATATTTTTGACAAACATACAATAATCATGCTAGTAAAAAAAAAAAAAAACACCACATATATATATATATATATATATATATATATATATATATATATATATATATATATATATAGAGAGAGAGAGAGAGAGAGAGAGAGAGAGCATCAATTTCATTAAATATGCTAATACACTTTGTACTTACACCAAATTTGAGCTTATGTGTTCAACACATTTCATCATCAGATTCATATTCGTAATCAGAGTAATCGTTACTTGAAGATGATTGTTCGTGTTCAGAGTCCTCTTCGTGTTCAGAGTCTATATCGTTGTCGCTACATAACTCCTCTTCCTCATCAAAGTTTGTATAATGGTCCTCGTCCGGCAAGTTATCGTTGGCAAACATGCTTGCATCAAGTTGAATATATAATTCGTCAATTGCTATTGTCGCATCATCTCTACGTAATTGAGTGGAGGCTTCAACATTCGCTTCATCAACAAAGACCATATTACCCCAACACATTCACCTTCCCGGTATACGCCATCACCGAGTCTTTGGTCATCTTCTCAGATTATCTCCCTTTGTATCGTTGGAATATCATAGATGTCTCTATTGATCCACTTCTGCACCACTTTCCAATTACCACCCAATTTGGGATCATCCAAGTAAAACACTTGTGAAGCTTGACATGCTAAGATGAACGGGTCGGATTCACACCATTTACGAGAAGTATTCACAATCGTGAAGCCTTGGTCCATTCGTACTCCTGTTGCACTCCCAGTGTCCCACCAATTGCACTCAAACAAGTACACGAGATTTTGGCCAGGGTAACGTAACTCTAGAATATTTTTTAACTCACCATAATACTCCGTTATTGAGGTTTCGTCCTCACCTGAAACAGAAACACCACTGTTCTGAGTAGTACAAGTTTCTGCACATTCTTTTGTGTGATACCTAACCCCATGCACGATGCAACCTCTATACGATCTAACATGACGATCAGGCCCACATGCAAGATCATATAAGTGTTTTGAGTCATTGGCTGCAGTACGCCCACTATTGTATAAACGTTTATGGAACCAACGCTCAAAGTTAGCTTCATGCTTTTATCAATGTCACGCCGCTTCTCTTTTGATCATATTATAATGTTCATCGCATGAAAAATAAATGTATTGGTAAATGATCATCAACCCTACAATTATAACATGTCGTAACAAGTAAAACACAAAGGCCATTACTAAACTTACTCCAAATATGAGGCCGTTTGTTACAATTGATAAGCACATACCATCGTGTTCTAGCAAAATCATTAGCATCCAAATGTTACTAATTTAGCTGCTCCTAACGGCCGAACTCGTTGGGAGAACACATCCAAGCGCTGGCTCATTTCTACAACATCAACGTCAACATTTCTCCGTTCACGGTTCCATCTTGTCTCAATCCCCCGAAGGTACCTGGAACAGAAGGTCAAGCTCTCCTCAGCTAAGTAACACTCGACAATAGACCCCTTTGGACGCGCTTTGTTACGCGTCCACTTCTTATATCTTCCAAGTTCTCTTTCGAACGGATACATCCAACGGTTTTGTACGGGACCAGCAAGCTCGGCCTCCCGAGGTAAATGAAGTGCTAGATGGATCATAACATTAAAAAAAGTTGGCGGAAATATTTTTTCCATTTTGCATAAAATTATTACAATGTCGACTTTCATTTGTTTTAGGATATCAACTTTCAACGTCCGTGCACATAACTGCGTAAAAAATGTACTGAACTCGGTCAATGTTGTTCGTATTTCCGACGTAGAGAAATTTCGAATTGCAACAGAAGCAAGCTACTGTAAGAAGACATGACAATCGTGGCTTTTCATACCCGAAATTTTACCAGGAAGCTTGTTCACACATCGACCAATGTTAGATGCATACCCGTCAGGAAATTTAACACCTTTCAACCACTCACATAAACTCTTCTTCTCATCTCTTGTCAAGGTGTACTTCGCAAATGGCATCCTATAAGTTTCACCATTTGGCTGCACATGCAATTCTTTACGTATACCCATCAACTGTAAATCTCTTCATGCCTTGACTGTGTCCTTGGTCTTCCCATCGATATTCATCAACGTACCTAAGATACTTTCACATATGTTCTTCTCAATATGCATTACATCTAAATTATGACGTAGTTTCAAGCTTGACCAGTAAGGAAACTCAAAGAAAATACTTCTCTTCTTCCAATTCAACACAACATCTGTGTTCTTTCTCTTTCTCCCGCTTGTTTTTCGAAATTGCAAACCCTTAGCATCTCTTAGCTGTTTCAACAATTGACTTCCAGACAATTCTTCAGGTTGCAATCTATGCTCCTCTGTACCATCGAACAAATCTCCTCTTTTGCGCCATGGATGCTCTTGAGGAAGCCATCGACGATGACACATGAAGCACACCTTATGCCCATACTTCAAATACCTGAACGATGTATCCTTATTACATACTGGACATGCAAGCTTTCCAATTGTAGACCACCCAGATAATTTTCCATATGCAGGAAAATCATTTATAGTCCATAGTAATGTCGCATGCAATTGAAATGTCTCTTTCTTTGATGCATCGTACACGCGTATGCCTTCATTCCATAAATCTTTCAAGTCATCAACCAATGACCACAAATATACATCAATATTCTTTCCAGATCCAAGGCCCCAGGATAATAAGGGCAACATCAAATTTGGACTCTTCATGCACATCCACGGAGGGAGATTGTACACCGTTAACATTACTGCCCATATGCTATATGTTGTACTCATATTACCATATGGGTTGAAACCATCACTTGCTAAGCCAAGCCGCACGTTGCGGGAATCAGTTGCAAACCACTCATATCTTTTATCAAACTCTTTCCATACAATAGAATCGGCGGGTGTCCGAGAGTATTGCCATCATCTTCTCGACCTTCTTTGTGCCACCGCATTTCTTGGCCATTTCTTTTGTCATAAACAACCGTTGTAACCTCGATTTTATTGGGAAATACCGTAAGACCTTTTGAGGAATATTACTTTTTCTGCCTTTGCCATCAATCCATCTTGAATTGTTGCACTTTGGGCATACCACTTTGTCTGCATGTTCTTTCCAAAAAAGCACACAACCATTCTTGCATGCGTGTATCTTATCGTAACCGAATCCCAAGTGTCGCCTAAACTGTATTGCTTCTCTATACGAGCGTGGCAATGTCTCTCCATCTGGGAGGGCCGTCTTTATCAAGTCAATCATCATATCAAACGCCTTGTTACTCATGTTGCAGAACGCCTTTATATGAAGCATCTTCAGTATAAAAGCAATTTGTGTAAATTTCTTGCAGCCTAGATAAAGTTCTCGTAAACCATCTTCCCAAAATTGGTAGAAGGAGCTTGTTTGTTCGTGATTATCAGTTGTAGGGCCCTGTGAAGTAGAGGATTCTCCGATGTTAGCATCAACAAATGTCCCCATACATACATCGTCTAACAATTCTTCAACTGCATCAACCTCCTCCATCATTTCACTTGTATGTGTGTGCATGTTTGTAGAAGTGTTTTCCCTAAAATGATCTTCTTCCCTGTGAAATATCCATCTAGTGTATGTCGGAGTAAATCCATTCATATACAAGTGACCCTTCACCTCGCTAATATGAGAATAATATCGATTTGCACAATCACGGCATGGACACTTTGTCATATCACGTGAATCAACCGATTAATCGCCATTCCCATGAATTCTTCCACACCTTTTGAAATCGCTCAACATCGTGTACTTTCCGCATCCAACTCCTATCCATATTGATGTCCCTATTAAAGGTTATTCGTTACGTACATGTACGCACACAAGGGAATTAGAAGATCAGATTCTTAAGAATTGAATTAATAGAATTAAATGGGAGGTCTGTTCTCAAATATTAAGGGAGGGAAAGTTTAAAAGGAGCATGGGTAATGAGAGAATTCTAGAAGTGGGTTACTAGTTTAGAACAAATATATACGAAATGATGCTAGTTCAATGCGATGTTACGTAACAAAATATTCTAGAAGTGGGTTACTAGTTTAGAATAAATATATACGAAATGATGCTAGCTCAATGCGATGTTACCTAACAAAATATTCTAGAAGTGGGTTACTAGTTTAGAACAAATATATACGAAATGATGCTAGCTCAATGCGATGTTACCTAACAAAATATTCTAGAAGTGGGTTACTAGTTTAGAACAAATTTCTATTTGTAATTTATTTACTAGTTTAGCTCAATGACAGTTTTACATTTTTTAGAGAAATGTTAGCGGTCAATAAGTTTTTGATATTTGGCTTATATTCTCTTACACACTCAAGAGATCAACTATTAGACTTATGTAGTCCACCATTGATTTATGTGGAGTCAACATAAGTCCACAAATCTAATATTTGATTTGTAAGATTAAATTGACTAAATATGGGAAGAATGGCAATGCTAGGGCAACGAGGATGGGTTAGGTGTGAAAGAAACCCATCCATGTGGAGCTAGGGACAAGATGAAAAATTGATTTGGAAGTATTTGATTATTGTCGGGAAATGATTATGCGGAGATAGTACACATAACACAACGTGATTTGACCAATTTATTTTTTGACACGTGACAAATGGCCCACTAACGAAAATACATAGAAAGATTGATTTTAAAGTGTCAAAAAATACAAGGACTAATTTTACCATTTTTAAAAACTCAAAAACACATGGGCCACTTTCGTATTTAACCCTAATTTTAAAGCCTAATATTAGCAATTACATGAGCAAAGTTCCAATAAACTTTACTTTACTTTAATCCATTAAACTTTACTTTAATCCATTAAACTTAACTAATCGGAATCAGAGCAAACTGCGATCGATCGCAGGATCAGAAGCTCAAACTGAGAATCAGAGCACTCCGCGATCGATCGCAGGCCTGATGCGATCGATCGCAGATAGGCGTTTGCAGAACATCTTCCTGCTTCTGTAGACACAAATAGAGGACCTTATACACCAGACATTTAGAGGACCTTCCTGTTTTTTTTTTTTTTTTTCAGTTCATATGCTCTTATACACCAGACATTTAGAGGACCTTAAAGTTGCTAGCTTCATTTAAGGGAGCCAATTCTAACATGACATGTAGGACATTTAATTGGAAGACTTCATCTAGAACCTCTATATACATTTAATTGGAAGATAGATAGTGGGGACAATCTTATTTCTCATGAACCAAACAAATTATTTTTGAATTTTAATCGTATTGATTAGGGAAGAAAACAAGAAGAAGAAGTTGTAATGCATATTATGCATTATGTCTAGCTTTCATTTTTCACATTGTACTCTTTTGAAAATCTTCCAATCACCCAATCTAACCTCGAAAAGACATCCAATATTGGAATACGTTAGCACTCAACCTCGGAAAGGTCATCTAACATTGATATAAGTTGGTCGCTTTAAAGTTTCGCTTCATCTTTGTGAGTTGTAAAAGTTTATTAATATTATTTACTTAAGAAATACTAAAACTACACTCTCATCCCACCAAGTTGATATGACATTTCCATCGATCCTTAATTTTCGTTTCTTTGTTACCAAGGATTTATTGGTTGATGAACACTACCAAGTTAGCCTAAATGAAATGAAAATTGTATAATTTAAATTAAAAAATCAATAATTTTTACATAAATGAATATCAATAATTTCAAATTTTAAGCACTAAATAACATCCAAGATCTCACAACATTTGTGCAAATTATCACAATCAACCAACCAACCACTATAAGTCCAATAGTCCACTATCTATCTTCCAATTAAATGTATATAGAGGTTCATGAGAAATGAAGCAATATAAGATGGTGTAAAAATATAAGATGGTGTAAAAGCAACAAGTAGACAATCAAACGTACCATCTAGAACCTCTATTAGAGTTTGAATTTACAAGCAATTTCATGAGAAATGAAGCAATATTGTGAAACTAATTCATTATTTACCCATTCTTGAGCTATTAGAGTTTGCATTTACAAGCAATTTCATGAGAAATGAAGCAATATTGTGAAACTAATTCATTTGAGAATGGGTAAAGAAATATTGTGAAACTAATTCATTATTAACCCATTCTTGAGCTATTAGAGTTTGAATTTATAAGAATTGTGATAACTTTCTTTACCCATTCTTGCCCCTTTTCTTTACCCATTTCTTCAAATCACAATTCATGGATATTATTGAGTGATTGAGAGGCATTTAAGGTTTGTAAGGGTTTAGGAGAAACTCATACCTGAGAGAGCTACAAGAGAGTTAAGTTCACTGGAGTGAGAGCTGGCAGTGAGAGAGGTGCGCTGAAACAATGCCTGAGAGAGAGAAACTTATGGAGGAGTGAGAGAGAGAGAGAGCTCGAGAGAGAGGGAGGGAGAGAGTGAGAGTGAGCTCGAGAGAGTGAGAGAGTGAGATTGAGAGACAGCGTGAGAGTGAGAGTGAGAGTGAGAGACAGCGTGAGAGTGGGGAGAGGAATGGCGGGAGGTCTTCAGATTGGTGAAAATTTAGTTCCCAAAATTTTAGAACCCCCGCCACTTTTAGTTTTGAAATTCTTTTGTGAACATTTAGACAAATACCACTTTTAGTTCTGAAAATTTAGGTCACAAAAAAGCTATTGGTAAACTTTTTTGTGCAGCTAAATATTTGGGGTATTTTATTTACAAAAAAAAAAGAGAGAAAAATATAAATAACTATAGTAGCCTGTCAAACTATCAAATTGTATCAAAAAGTCTACTTATTTTGTTATATTTTTATAATACCCCTATTCTTTTAACAAAGTAAAATCAAATGTACGGTTCTTTAGATATTTTAAAAAAATAAACAGTTTATTCCCTAAAGTCAAATTTTGTACCTTTAATTTTACTTTAATACGATATGAAGAAATTTGTAATTTAGGTAAACTACAATGATTAATTATTTATTATTTCTTCCAAAAAACATTTAATAAAAATAACACACGGATATCCTACGTGAATCAATTCTATTGCAATTTACAAGATGATGCAAAAGCAATCCGAATAATAAAAAAAAAAAAAAAAAAGATTAAAAAATAATATTTAATAAAATAAAGAATATGGAGTTGGTATTAAAAAATTAGTAGCTAAAATATAGAATTGTGCTTTGACTAGGTAGAATACATCTTACTTCTGAAGATGCTCTTGAAAGTTCATTGTAGCAGTAATAGGAAAATCTTCTATTTTACAAGTGTCTATTGGAGCAAGAAAAGTTAACAAAATAGCTAAATTTATCTAAAAGCTAGTTTAAAAATACTACTGGAGATGCTCTAAATTTTAATATTTTTAAAATGTGTGTGTGTGTGTTTTATTTTTTTGCTTTGGTTGTAATATAATATAAAATTAAAAGTAGTTTTTAGTATTTTATATATTGAGATATTTTGTTATTGTTTTTAAATTTTTGTTAAAAAAAAAAATGGCCTGATACGTGACATTGAAGATTAGATTAGTGTTGGAGACAGATGCCCGATTTGTCAATAAAGGGAAATTCAAAAGAAAAGAAAAATTGCACTAGAATTATAGAATGAGAGAAGTGAAAAAGAATAAAAAATGAAGTAAATAAATATGACACTAATTTGTATGTTTATTAGGATCGATCGGATCGGATGTTTGATAGATCAAAAATAAAGTAAATAAATTATAACACTAGTAGGATATCCGTGCGATCAATCGAACTAATTCATTAGGATCGATCGGATGTTTGATCGATCATTTAATCATATCACGATCAATCGAACTAATTCATTAGGATCGATCAGATGTTTGATCGATCATTTAATCATATCGCGATCAATCGAACTAATTCATTAGGATCGATCGGATGTTTGATCGATCATTTAATCATATCGCGATCAATCGAACTAATTCATTAGGATCGATCGGATGTTTGATCGATCATTTAATCATATCGCGATCAATCGAACTAATTCATTAGGATCGACCGGATGTTTGATCGATCATTTAATCATATCGCGATCAATCGAACTAATTCATTATGATCGATCGGATGTTTGATCGAACGATTGATCCTATCGCGATCAATCGAACTAATATGTAATAGTATCGATCGGAATTGATTTTAGCAGATGTTTGATTGAACCTTCAATCATGTCAAGTTTTATTGATTGTATCCCGATCAATTTAAGTAATGCACTAATATAATAGAAAATGCTTAGAGTTCAATTCAATGTTCGATCGAACATTTAATTTGTTTGAATTTTGTTCGATTATTTGATGTTATCACGATCGATCGAACGAATGCACTAGGTTGGACAAATTGGATGTCTAATCAAACATTCAATTTCAATTGTTTCAAGTTTGATCTCACATTTGATCATATCATAATCGAAGTTGTTGTACATTATGCAATAAAAATTAAAAAAAATAATAATTACATAAAATATATATATATATATATATATATGGTGATTCGTGATTGCGATCGATCGCACATTGCGCGATCGATCGCAATCACAGAATCAACACGTGGATCCTTGGCCGAGTGCGATCGATCGCATTATGTGTGCGATCGATCGCACTCGACAGCACACCACGTGACCTATTTTAGGTCACTTTCCCCACCCCACAAAAATTTTCTTCTTCCCCCCTGCGCCGTACACCTCTCCAAGGCTTGGTCCACGCACCTCCGGCACAACTGACTCGTCCACCATTGCCAATCACTTCTACCACACAACCACCACACGGTTGTCTTCTCCGGCAACCATACAGGTACTTTTCACCACCTCTACTTTACACCCCATTCCCCATTCCCATCAACACCCCAACCACGAGCACCTTCACGAGATTTTTTTTTTTCTCATATTTCTGCAATTGTGGGTGTTCATCCACCCACATTGCTTTGTTGTGGTTGGATTTGGATGTTTTTGCAGGGGGTTTTGAGCGAAGTTGTGTTGTTTTGCAATTTTGCCTATCTCTAGTGCACGCCAGGTGTTCGACAAAAGTCCCCAATCAAGCTCATCATGCCAAGAACTCGAGCTTCGTCCTCCCGAGGGTCTGATACCCGAGCCATTTCTCCCCCGCCCACTTTTGAGGAACGGGAGCTGCTATTTGAGACCACTTTCGCCATTCGCGAAGACTTTGAAAATCTTGAGGGGACTCAATGGGCGGTCGCCGAGTTCAAGCGACGGGGGCTAAAGAAGCTTTTCGAGCCGGTCACCCCCACTGCTTACAGAAAATTGGTGATCGAGTTTTATGTCCACCTATCTCATGACTGCAGGAAGATAGCTGCCCTCTCTTCAAAGTGCAAGGCAAAGCTATTGACATAACACGGCCGACATTGCTGCTGCCCTTCAATGCAATGATGAGCAACCTCCGTAAGTCGCACAACTTGTCGACCAACCGACAGCTTCTACATGGCGGAAATTATTGACGACATGTGCGAAGGATGTATGCCGATGCCCACCATAATGCCGCCAGCAATCAAAGCTACCTCAACGGCTTTGGTTTGTGGACTCAGATTACACCGAATGCGCTTCCCTTGGGGCACAAAAGTCGAGCGGGATCAATTTCTTCAAGCACTCTACGCCTTCCATAAAGGTGCTTGGTACTCCATTCCGACATAATTTGGAGGCAAATTTACAAATTTTGGAATGGGGTGCACGTTGGAGGAGCGGGTCCACACATTCATGGGGGTTGCCTTTCCCATACTTAATCTCCTACATCCTCCGAAGAAAGGCGTCAAGGGTACCGCACTGATGAACCACCACTACTACTCCCATATTTGGCATTCGCCAATGGAACAAGAGCCTCCCACATGCCCTGTAGCTCCAAAGACCAAAGCTGCTGCGGAAGAGTATGAGGCCGAGCCAATGGTCAAGATGAACCAATAGTTGATTCAGAGACAGCTGAGGAGTAGGCCCGAGAATTTTTCGTGAAGCACGAAACCGCTCGCTTAGTGAAGAAATAGCGGGCCTTCGAGAGAGTTGGCTGGCCAAAGAAAGGAGGCTCGGAAAAATAACGAATCAATGGACAAACGCCTAGGCGCCTTAGAAGAATTGATGCAGTCCATTGTCAACCGGTTGCCACCACCATCTGCAGGAGCATCATCTTCTAGACAACAAGAAGCGTGGACTATCGTCCGGTCAAGACATTAAACTTAGCGCTCATGGGAGGCACCCCATAGTTTACCCTTTTTATTTTGTTTAGTATGTTTTAAGTTAATCTTTTTATTTGTCTTTAGTTTTGTTTCTTTTGACTTGCTTTTGTGTTTTCTTATGGGAATGACCCCGTATTTGCACATGTGGTTGGTTTTTGAATTGCAAGGTATCAATATATTTTCACTTAAAACTGAGATGAATTATTTTACGGTTTAGATTTTATTTTGTTATATTTAATGTTGTAAAATCTTTCCATAAGGTATCAATATATTCATCATATAATATATATACACTATTAGATCTCAGAAATTTAATATGAATTATGAAATGAGAATTAACTCTTCAAATTAGTCCAAATGTAACAGCTAACCAAATGGCAAATATATACAATTTAAAATCTTTCTTTAGGAGGATGGAATCGATGGTGCATATTGTGTTACTTTATTTAAAAATTTTAAATAATGCAGTGATATATATATACACAATTTTAGTAGATGTTATTGGGCAGCAATAAAATATATATATATATATTTGAGCTTTTCTGCATGGGTGCGACCGATTGCAATAACGTAAAGTTGGAATCAAACTTTCGTTTGCGTGATCGATCGCACCTTGTGTGCATCGATCGCAATAATGTAAAGTTCGATTTCAACATTCGTTATCGCGATCGATCGCACACAAGGTGCGATCGATCGCAGTAACAGAATGTTGAAATCCAACTTTCTATTATTGCGATCGGTCGCACCATGGTTACGATCGATCGCAGTAATCGAATATTGGATTTCAACATTCTATTATTACGATCGATCGCACCCAAGGTGCGATCGATCGCAATAACAGATGGATTATTTTTTTTTTTTGATTCACTACCGACTCTTTAGCGTCGACAAAAAGTCGACCCTAATACATAAGAATTAGGGTCGACTTTAAAAGTCGACCCTAATGAGGTATCTTCAGCGTCCACTTATAGTGGACGCTATTAGTCATCTATTTTAATTTTTTATTTTTTTTTATTTTACTACGGACTCTTTTTGTCGACCCTAATACATAAGCATTAGGGTCGACTTTTAAAGTCGACCCTAATGAGGTATCTTCAGCGTCCACTTAAAGTGGACGCTATTAGTGATCTATTTTAATTTTTTTTTTTTTTTTTAAATTTACTACCGACTCTTTAGGGTCGACTTTTGTCGACCCTAATACATAAGCATTAGGGTCGACTTTTAAAGTCGACCCTAATGAGGTATCTTTAGCGTCCACTTCAAGTGGACGCTATTAGTGATTTATTTTAATTTTAATTTTTTATTTTTTATTTACTACCGACTCTTTAGGGTCAACTTTTGTCGACCCTAATACATAAGCATTAGGGTCGACTTTTAAAGTCGACCCTAATGAGATATCTTCAGCGTCCACTTAGAGTGGACGCTATTAGTGATCTATTTTAATTTTTTTTTTTTTTTTTATTTACTACCGACCCTTTAGGGTCGATTTTTGTCGACCCTAATACATAAGCATTAGGGTCGACTTTTAAAGTCGACCCTAATGAGGTATCTTCAGCGTCCACTTAGAGTGGACGCTATTAGTGATCTATTTTAATTTTTTTTTTTTTTTTTTTTTTTACCAACTCTTTAGGGTCGACTTTTGTCGACCCTAATACATAAGCATTAGGGTCGACTTTTAAAGTCGACCCTAATGAGGTATCTTCAGTGTCCACTTAGAGTGGACGCTATTAGTGATCTATTTTAATTTTTTTTTTTTTTTTTTTTTTTTTTTTTTTATTTACTACCGACTCTTTAGGGTCGACTTTTGTCGACCCTAATACATAAGCATTAGGGTCGACTTTTAGAGTCGACCCTAATGAGGTATCTTCACCGTCCACTTAGAGTGGACGCTATTAGTTATCTATTTTTTTTTTTTTTTTTTTATTTACTATCGACTCTTTAGGGTCGATAAAAGTCTAAACCTAATACATAGCATTAGGTCGACTATAAAAGTCTAACCCTAATGATGTATCTTCATGGCCCACTTAGAGTGGACGCTATTAGTTATCTATTTTAATTTTTTTTTTTTTTTTTTGATTTACTACTGACTCTTTAGGGTCGACTTTTGTCGACCCTAATAACTAACTATTAGGGTCGACGATGAAAGTCGACCCTATTGAGCTTTTATGTGATTTATTTATTTATTTTATTTTATTTTATTTTATTTTTTTCAGCTTATAGCGTCCACTTAAGTGGACGCTATTTGTTAATTATTAGGGTCGACTATTATCGACCCTAAAAGTTTTTTTTCCGCCGCTTAAATTTTTCCCGCCCCTCGGATAATTCCCGCGCGTGTATTAGGGTCGACTTATTAGCGTCCACTGTAAAGTGGACGCTAATAGTCCAATTTTCAACCCATTATTAGCGTCCACTAGTAGGTGGACGCTAATATTGAACTATTAGGGGCGACTTTGAAAGTCGCCCCTAATAGTTGAGTATTAGGGGCGACTTTTTAGTCGCCCCTAATAAGTCGCCCCTAATGAACAACTTTCTTGTAGTGAGCTTGCTTTTAGCTTCATGCCTAAGCTTGTTTCAGCTTAAAAAAAAAAAAGAAAAAAAAAGAAAAACTTTTTGTTACTATTAAAATAAAAAAATCACTACACAACAAATTTTTTTATTTTTGAATACCATTTTTTTACTTTTATATTTTTCTATACCAATCATTATTCTATTTTTTTAAAACAAAAAATATGAACCGTGCCTGAAAATGTTGAGGGGTTTAACAAAGGCCCCCTAAAGTCAAGGTCAAATATGGAGGGCTAAAGGCTCTGAATTTTCTGACTTTGTTGTACTTATTGTGGATTCTAGAAACTTAAAATATTACAAATAGCTTGCAGACATTATTTGGGTTATTAAACTAATCTTAAAATATTAGTGCATCACATGAAAACTTGATTGTGTTTTCTTTCCTTACTCTCCATGCTTCAAACAGTGCTTTTATCTAAAATATCTCAGATTGTTGGAGACATTACTAAAGAGAGCACTCTGGTCCCTGAGTATTTCAAAGGAGCGAGGAAATTTATTAATACAGCCAAGTACGTTAATTTCTGAAAGCTTTTAAGATGGTGAAAACTCATAGTTTTACATATAGATGTACAAGAGTTCAATTAGAATGTCAATCCTATTACCCTAAAGGATGATGGTTCAATGACCTAAGGAAATTCTCAAAGAGGTTAGGTAAGTACTAGGTGTTAGAGTATATTTGAATGACCCTAAAGTGAGGGATTTGATGAAGATTAGATTAGCCTAATTTAGATATTTGATTATGATTTGATCACCCAAAATTAAGAGATTTGATTAAGATTACATTTATGTTTAAACTCTATAAATAGAGCATTCTGTATTGTAAGCAATCATTCAATAAGAGCCTAATGTAGCCCTTTGGGCTTTATTGTAGATGTAGATTGTTAACCGAACCACATTAAAATTATTGTCTATTTTTCTATTTTATTTTTTCGCATTTGATATTCATAGAATTATGAATTTCTTCATGGTATTAGACCTTTTTCAGCTAACCCCAAAGTGGTCCTGTGAATTTTTTTTTATTTTTAATTTTTTAATTTTGTTTTCTTGTTCTTTACTATCAAAAAAAAAAAAAAATTCAGCAGAGATGGAGGTTGCCATTCTCCGCCTCCGGTGACCTTCCTTCACGAGTTCACGTCACCCATGACCAGCCCAGTCCCGGCACCTACCACCACCCAACAATGGTGATTCAAATCTATTGAGATTCAATCTTTTTCCATGTTTGAATCCCAAATGCCAGAAGGAGTAGTCACAAAAGGGATGGAAGGCACAATCGATCCTTTTCACCCTTGGAGTGATTTGTAATTTAAGCTAACTACATATTTAATTTTACATTTATCCCAATTTTTTATACCACATGAGCAATTAAAATCAAACCAAATACATAACTTAGAAACTCAAATAAACAGGATAGATTTGTTTGGTTAATAAACAGTGCGCACCAAACAGAAAATACAGCACAAGCATAACATAGAAACTAAAATAAGCAGGATAAATTTGTTTGGTTATAAAACAGTGCATGCACCAAACAGCAAATACAGCACAACCATAACATATATAGAAAGTAAAATAAACAGGATAGATTTGTTTGGTTATAAGACAGTGCACCAAATAGAAAATACAGCACAAGCAAAACATAGAAACTAAAATAAACAGGAAAGATTTGTTTGGTTATAAAACAGTGCTCCAAACAGCAAATACAGCACACGTATAATACGATCATCCACGTCTAGGCGCCCTTGCATTTCAAGCCAATCTACCAAGCAATATCCCCGAAGTTTTAGTGAGTTCACCCATCTTAGTTTGCATGTCTTGCGACGAGGCCCTTAAGTCTCGATCCTTTGCTGCCAAACGATCCCTCAATTGCGCTGGTGCTACATTCAATAACAAATTATTGTTAGCAGTTAGCGTCATTTCTTTAGACAGTAAACATAACATATAGTAATAAAGATAAGACATTAAAATCCAACCAAATACAGCAAATACAGCACAAGTATAATACAATATCTTCCAAGTCTAATCCTCATCAGTGGTTCGTACCCCTTGCATTTCCAGCCAATGCACGACGCAAATCAACCACAGTGTTAGTGAGTTCACGCATCTTAGCTTGCATGCTTGGCCACAAAGTATTTATCTCTTGAGCCTTATCTTCCAAACGCACCATCAACTCCTTTGGCACAATATTCAATAACAAATTATTGTTAGCGTCATTTCTTTAGACTGACACCTTAAAACGATATATATATATATATATATATATATATATATCATAACATGCAATTTATTAACCCGATGACTGAAAGGAAAAAAACCTTTTGGAAGGCGTTCGTAAGGATTCCGAGGTGCAGCCATTTTGCCCTCGTAGAATCAGCAAGTGTAATTGGTACTGTAGCACAAAAGCCTAGCGTCACGAATAGCAGCAAAGAATGCTCAACAACTCAATGATATATATCTCTATAAAGTATATATAGAAATGCTATAAACACTTCTACTTCCACTCCCTCACTCTTAAATCCACACACATCATGACGTGACACTAAATTGATTGTTGAAATTATTAAATTATATAAATAAAAAAAATAAATGAATAACTAAAAATTACTTAATTACCATTTAAAATAAAATATATGAATGTAACTTGTAATTTGTTTTTTACGTTAATTTTTTTAGTTGATTTAGACAACTCTTTATATTTTGAATTTTCTATATAATCATCAACACATTAACTACAACTATATAGTTTACAAAATTAAAATATATAAAGATTGTATACATAATCATCAACACATTAACTTAAAAGAAAAATCCAAATATTAAAATTTAGAAAGATAATTTGATTACTTAAGTTTAAATTGACAAAATAAATTCATGTGAAAGTTTGATAACATATTTAAAACTTATCAAGACGTTCGATGTGAGCCTCAAAAAATTTATTATCATATCTAGTTTTTCTATTTTTCTTCCTAGTTTTCGTTCTCATTATTAAAATTTGCGTACAACGAAAAATGTAAAAGAAAAAATTATTGTGATGTTGTGGAGATAATTTTTTTTTTTTTTTAAAAAGGTAATTGTACTTTTTTTTTTTGGCATCATCCAAATTAAAAAAAAAAAAAAAAAAGCAGCCATCTATAGCTATTTACCTTTCTAGGCGGCATAATCCCAATAATAAAAAATAAAAAAAATAATAAAAATAAAATTGAAAACACTGACGTGCATAGAGTTATTCTCTAATAACCTAAGTTGGAGAAACTTCCTCCAATGTAATTATTTTTTGAATATGGGATAAACTGAGAAACACATGATTTTTTAATAACATGTGAAATGCACATATTTTTTTAATAATTTTTTTAATTTTTTTTGAAGTTTGTCCCTACTATTAAAAAATCTTGTTCTCACATGTTCGAAAGATATGTTATTATTATAGATTAGGCTGGAGGAAGTTAGCTTGGAGGAAAACCCTGTCATGTAAAGTTCCATTCTTCTCTTCAATATTGTTGTTAAAGTAAAAAGATAATTAAAACTTTAGCTCAATCTAATTAATAATAATACTATTTAGTAGACTTATATACTACTATCATATAATTAAGATAATGTAGAGTAAAAATTAGATTTTGATTTTGATTTTTGATTTTTTCACAAGTACTGATCTAATGACTAATTTTTATTGTCACATCATTAAGTTATGTATAAGAATCTACTAAATAGTATTACTCATCAAATTAAATATTCTATAATATTATAATTATATAACAATTACAAGAAATACTATTATGCATTGTCAAGTGTCTATCACTTAGCATGCTTATCTGCGTGGCACATTCACTTTTAAAATAAGAAAAAAATAAAATAAAATAAAATAAAATAAACACAAAGCAAAAAAAACAAAGAGAATGCTATGACATGCATGTACACTTAGCATTTCTCAAAAATTAAAGATAAAAGATACAACATAAAATCGAAAAATATGAAACCCTTTCATCCGACACCTAGAGTACTAATTTCACACAGGACCTCACTGATCCTTTAAACATCACTAACAAAAGAAGATGACATACCTCGTACGGAATTAACTAGGTTTCGGGTGAAATACTACTGAAATATATATACGAAAATTAAGAAAATATAGAAAAGTTATTTTTGCTTTGACTACTTTCTGGTTTTCTTTAGACATTTTGGCTGTTAGAGAGAAATGTTTCTTTGCATTCTGGTGTTTGTTGATATGCTTAATTAAGATTAAATAATAAAAAAACACCAATGGTGGATAAATATAGCATACCAACTAGATCAATAGAAATGTATGCGAAATAGACGCATAATGCAAAGAAAAAAAATAAAATTTCTGTCTAAGGATATGATGATCATGTGAAACGCTTGACCTTCATGCAATAGATAAACTTTTGTCTAGCTATCAAACATATATAATCCTTGGACAAATTTCAACATGCAATTTTACTTCCAAAAAATCTGTTGGGGACATTAAAATCTTCCATATCTAGGCCACTAGCTCGATCCCTGAATAAAAGAACTGCAACCCAAAAATCCATATCTTTTTCTCCTTCTTTTTTTTTTTTTTTTTTTTTGGGGTTGTTGGGGTGTTGTTTCACGTTTTCCGAAAGAAAATTTGGTTAGCAATGATATTTATCATAAATCAAAGCACTTTCAAGTAATTAACTCAAATTCATGATATATTAATATAATTGGTGCATGTACTTGGATTAATGAGACAAATTAAGATAGATGCATGATGGTGATCATGATATTAGACAAACAAATACCTGTATAGATAAGAAAATCAGTGACTAATAGATCAATACTGGTACACTCTTTCTGAACAAATCAATCCAACCTGAAGGAGTGCAATGCAGTTTCTGTCAGGCCTTGAGGATATTTATAACAAACATCCTCGCTTTGAGGATATTATCACATAGTCAAAGGCAATGAGATCGAGCTGGCTTTTCAATTTTTTTTTTTTTACTTGTGATGAAGACTTCAATATTCAAACATCCGCTCATGCCAGATAATATTATAGTGATGGAGAAGGGGTTTCGAGGAAGCGTTGTGCTGAGGCCTGAGGGTGTGTTATTATATGGCGTAGATGTTTGTTGAAAAAAGGATTTAAAAGGATAAATTGTGGATAAAAAAAAATGAAACAAATATCTTTGCCCAACAAATGGCCACATGCTATCTGTGACAACATAGTCTCAAGGGCTGCTATGCTGAAGGAAAAAAAAAATTGAAAAAAAAATATGGGCAAGAATACATGTTTTGAATCAATATTATCTAGAACTCTTAAGACATTTCACTAACTATATTTTATTATTGAAGCAAAAGTTTGGACAAAGGGATTTAAAAGGATAAATTATGGATCAAAATATTTTAGGCCATAAAAAAAATAAACTGAAAATGTATTTTGCACAAAGATGGTATTTTGCACTTCATTGAAAAAAAAAAAAAAAAAACCTTAAAACCCAACTGAGACAATGCATAAAAAATATTCAATATAGTTTCTTAATTTTTTAATTGTTGGAAGCAGTTCTTAATTTACTGACTTCGTTGTAAATAGAAGTGGATTCAAGAAACTTGAAATGCATATAACTGGCATGCAGACATTATTTGGGTTGTTAAACAAATCTTAAAATATTAGTCCATCACATACATTAATACATAATTACAAAATATATTATAATAAAAAAAAATATAAGTGACTCAAACTCACACAAAGTACTATATCGCTGGCGTATTATATATGGAGAGAGGAACCTCTTGTAATGTTCTTCTAAAAAAAAAAGAAAGAAAAAACATAAAGTATTATGCATTCATTTCCAGTAAAAGACAATATGGATAACTATGATCATATGCAGGAGATCTTGATGGCAAATTAACAATATCTCAAGAACACTATTATATTTACACGGCAGTCAATTATTTTATTCCTTTAGGCTTATTATTCTTAGCTCTCTCTTGATTTGTTGTCGATGTCCTATCGTCTAATACCGGATTGTCCTGCCTCCTTGAGCAATGTTTACAAGTGGATTGCTGAGTTCAGACCCAAGTAAGCAAGTAAACTGGTGCTAGTGTGTGACATTTGAACACACTACAAAAATGTCACCCTATATCAGCGAAAATAAAATCCCGGCAATTATTTTGTGGCGCATAAAACAAGCGTGAGGATTTTTTTTTTTTTTTTAATGGGCGATCATTTTCATATATATAAGAAAAGTTAGACTATGTGATTAATTTTATTATGATTAATTTTTTTATTATTAACTTTGGAGTTTAGTTATGATCACTTATAAAATTTGTGTGCAAACGTAAGAAACTATTTTATTCGAATGAAACCTAAGAATTTGTATATAGGACAAGAGAGACCCCCAAACGAAAAGACAAAAGAATGACGCACACAAAGAAGAAGAAAGTTTAAATTTGTTGCTTCTTAATTAAGTATCTAAATGGTATGATTTATGACCGAATTATTAAATGATTAATTGTATAATAGGTTAAAAAGGATAACTTTGAAAATAAATTAGATTATTTAAAACTTAATTTGTCCATGCAGTGGGTACTTGAAGAATATTCTAATCCCTGTAACTGTCATTGTAAGTTAATAACATTAAGTTATTCACTATTAATAATTTCAATTTGGTTAGACATTTGGGATCTAAATGATGAATTTCTAAAGTGAACACTCACTATTAATAATTTCATTTTGGTTAGACTTTGATTAATACTTCACAATTGAATAGAAAAATAACACAAGCCTATGCCTGTATATAGGCTAATTTGAGTTCTCTCCAAGCAAACTACTTGGAGAAAAAAAAAATGGTACAAAAATAATCCTCAAACATGGAAACTCTATTGATCTCCCGAAGCAACGAATTAGGCATGGGTGTCTACTCTAATTATTTTCTTTCCTAAATGATTTAGCATGGGTATTTACTAAGTTGTTTTTTAAGAAGGCATAAATCTATAGAAATCGACAAATACATGAGGCTTAGGGCATGGGTATCTCCTCCTAGTTCCCCAAGTTGATTAACCCAAAAACTCGGGGTGAGATTCTTTTGTTACTATATTAAACCCAGGACTCTATCATCCAAATTGATTTAATTAACTAATCCGTACCACATGCATAGAATGACCAAGCACACACATATGAGGAATTCAATAAAACAGGAATTAATCAAGTTAAGCATCACAATATAATTATCACAAAGGCGCCAATATTGAAATATTAAATAAACATAATAAGGGCTTCAATCTAGCCCTACTAAAGTATTAGTTACATATAATTAAAATAAAGGGAAAAGAAAGAACCGAAAACCGCTCCTAGAAGTAGCCTCCAAATTCCTCTCTCCAAAGTTGTGTCTAAAGATGATCCTTGAATTGTGAGGCTTAGAGGTCTATTTATAGATTTAGGAATACTCTAGAAATCCTAGAAACCCTAGTAAACTCGTAGGGTTTAGTCCTAGTGCAACTAGGACTAGAAAAACCCTAATATGGAAACCAAAAGAAGTTTGGCTGCAGCTTCTGAAAATCTCCAGCGCACGGGTGCAATTGATCGCAGCCCGTGTGCCCTCGATCACACGTCTACGATCGAGTCTCCTCTTGTGTGCACGAGCGCAAGGCTGCGCTCGTCTGGATCTCTCTGGAAGTGCGCTCGATCGCAGGTTCCTTATGGTTGATCGCACTACCAGAATGCTTTTACTTGCTTCAAATCTTTTAGCTTTTTTTTCAATTTTGTCCTTTAAGTCCGATACTTTTGTAGATGCTTTATTTTCTTTCAAAAACCTATAAGACAAAGAAAATACAAAAAGAAAATGAAATAGCACAAACTAACAAAACTAAGGAATTAATAAATATAAGTTAAAGGTTAAAGTATGAATATTTGGGCATTTATCAGATCGGGTTGGAGATGGATCTATGGCATATGTGGCGCGTTGAGAGGCTGCCACGGGCTTCTAGAAATAGAAAAAGCATCTGGCGCATGGGGTACATGCACCTTCACTGGCGTCCACGCCTTGGCGCGTGAAGCCCACGCGCATGAAATGCTTCCGGTGCGTGGCAATGCGTCCAATGTCCAATGGTGGCGTGCACCCATTTTTTTTTAAAGGTTAAACTGGTTTTTCAAGAGTGGACCGGTTTTTTCTCTCATTAAATTAGCGTAATTAATTGTGTTTAATTATATTTGAAGTTTTCCATATATAAATTATTCAATAAATTAAGTATTATTAATGTCAAAATAAAATAAGGAAACAAATAATACAAATCAAATTATTATGTTTTACTATGTTTAATCACTATAATATGTATATAACATAATAATAGGACATAAATTTTCTCCAAACCCGTCTAGAGGAATCCTCCAACCCATTTAAAATAGTGTCAAGTATCTGTAAACATTTAAACCGTTAGTTTAATTAAAGTGTCTATAAGTTAGTAAAGTGCTATAATGACCTTAAGAATTTAATGTACGTTTTAAATGTTTATAGACACTTGGCACCATTTTAAATGGGTTGGAGAATATTTCCTCCAGACTGGTTTGGAGGAAATTTCTATCTTAATATTATATGTTATAGTTGAATTAGATGAACTACAATATGATAGGATGTAGAAACAAAATAAAAATAAATAAAAATAAAAAATAAAAAATAAAATTCATTGCATAATTAATCAAAAATAATAAAAAAAAAAACCGCTTTTTTAAGAGGCACAAGGATTATTAATCAAAATTTCATTGCATTATTTTTGGTTTTTTTTTTTTTTTTTTTTTTAATAAATATATAATTGCATATTAATTATTAATCTTTTAGATTGTTGGATTTTTACTCAATCCAATTAACGACTCCTCTTCGTCGGATTAACGACTCTTCTTCGTTGGGATAGGTGTCCCAATCTACAATAGAACCATCTTCATGGTCACAAGACAAAAAACCTCTCACCATATCTTCGTCATTGATATCGCCATCATAGGTTGGTGGAGAATTCCAATTCAGGAATCCTTATGAAGGATCTTCAATATCTTCATACTCAACACATTCATGAACATCCCTATGCTTGAACTCCTCATTAATGAACTCGGATTCCTGGAACTCCTCATCAACAGATTCACCTTCCTTCTCCACATAATATGGATTTGGTAGATGGATTTAAGGATCGCAAATAACGGTCAAGTTGGCCTATCTCGGACACCCCGCATCAAACCATGTCTTCCTCCATTGAGATCACGCCTGACTAAAGGTAACCACGCCATCGTCATCCACAAAACATGGAGTTGGTTGATGGCGATGAACGTTAAGACCACCCATCTTGTCCAATTGGTTAGTGAGGGTCTTTATTTATCCACCAATGGCCTCTAACAGATCCTCCATGCGTTGCCAACAAATCGCCAATTGATTATTCATCTCCGCCGCCTTTCTAGACACCTTCTTTTTGTCGGACCTTTCTATCTTTTCTTTAACAAACACTACAAAAAACACATTTTTGCTGACATAAGCTTCTGACATGTGAGGTGGTCTAACACGTCAGAAAATCCTCCTAACGGGGCATTTTTGACGTGTTTCAGGCGTTAAAATTATAGGTGTCAGAAACGAAAAATTTCTGACGTGTTAGATTTAACACGTCAGAATTTTCTGACGGGTTAAATGTGACACGTCAAAAAATTTTTCTGATGTGTCATTTTCTGATGCGTAAAAA
The DNA here is from genome assembly GCA_016403345.1 of Corylus heterophylla. NCBI lineage: Eukaryota > Viridiplantae > Streptophyta > Magnoliopsida > Fagales > Betulaceae > Corylus > Corylus heterophylla. Next base: position 133,865 of record JADOBO010000004.1, read on the forward strand.
GTTTTCTGATGTGTTAGAAAATAACACATCAGGAAATTTTTTGACGTGTCATTAAAGACACGTCAAAAAATTTTCTGACGTGTTAAATATAACACGTCAGAAAAATTTCTGACGTGTATGACACGTTAGGAAATTTTTGACGTGTGGAAAATATACACGTCAGAAAAATCTGACAATGTCAGAGACCATGATACGTCAGGAATTTCTGAGGTGTCATAACACGACACGTCAGAAAATTTGGTTTTTTTTTTAAAAAAAATTCCCCCTATATATTTTTTGAATTTTTTTGGGACTGTACCCGAATTTTGGATTACAATTAACCTGATATACAATTTATCCATCGATCCATGCGAATAATATACAATTTTTCCATCAATCCATGCAAATAACATAAGTGATAACCATTAACATCAATCACATACTATCCACCAAAACTAGCTTCAAGACACAAAAAATGACATATATACCAAGTACAAGGCAAATGGCCAACCACAAATAACATAATATACACCAATTTAACTATCTATGTTATTATCAAGAAAACTATCACAAATATAATTACATCAACAAAGTAACTTATATACAACAAGTGTGAATGGCCAAGCAAACGTTCAATGATGATCATTGACATCGATAGCATCCTCTCCATGATGTCCATTACGTGCAAATGATAAAACAAACAATCACCAAACAATATTCACCAAACAAATGAAATCCATTAGCTGCAAATGATAATACAAACAATCATTGAGCAACGTCACTATGTAAAGTGAAAGAAAAATGCCCAAATATTCACCCAACTCAGTTGTTGATTCTTCCACAGTAAATGATATAACAAAAATAGGTAAAACGTTGAAGTTACCAGAAAATTCATATAAAAAAGAAAAAAAAAATTAAGTCAATATATATATATATATATATATGGGGTCACAGAGCAATCATTGCTTTTGTTAAATTTATAGCCATGAAAAGATGAGCTTTGTTTTTGCCATGGCAATTATGTGAGACATGGGAACTTTTTCTTTTTTCTATTGCAATTATAGAGCTTCCATGCCTTTTTAATGTTGGGGGTTCAATGGAAGAGATGATAAAGAAAAAGGAAAAGCTCCAACATGCCTGCGAAAGTGAAAGCTTCATCCCATTTTAGAATTGAGTGCTAGGTAGTTGCAATCCTATAAGGGTGATTTCATATAATTAACTACTAATTCCCGATTATCTAAAACACGATTCATTTTTCTATTTTATCTAAAAATATATTTCAAAAACACCATATATACTACTCTCTAAATATTTCTCTACTCTAACAATATATGTACTCCTCAATGAGATTGATTTAACATGTAAAGTTAGAAACAAAAGCACAACCAAGATAGAATAAGTATGGAAGAGGAACCATTAACCCCATTTTTGTTTTAATGACCATATATTTAGCTTAGATTTATTAATTATATAGACTATACATCTATTTATTACGAAATATTGCAAGGCTAACCTCCATTTAAATGTTTAACTAATTAAGTCTCGAATTGGTTATTTACAACTACATGTACTGTTAAGTTAAACTAATATAGATTACAAAACAAGTTTTCTTTTCATATGATAATTAGAAGGTTAATTAGACTGTTTAGATCTTAGAAACACACACTTGAATTGCATCTATTCATGGCAAGAGGGGCCACCAAAGAAATTTTATAACTTGTGTGAGATCGATTTGTACCGTGATACAATTCATTTTTCTTAAGAGATTGTTTCTAACTTAATTTATGATTTTATAACTTATTATGCTATAACAATATACTTTTACAGCCCCATTCATTTTATTTCAAAAAATTTGCCAATGGCCTTCCATCTTATAAGATTAATAAAATAGATACATACATACTCTTAGATTTTTGATTGACCGATTCAATGTTTAAAGCATATAGATGTAAGCATGGTGGGGTAGTTTTTTACTTAAGGTTAAGTTTCAAATTCCTACATACGTGTCAAGTACAATCGTGCCCAATCTATGGCTCGTTGAGCATTACTCCGCTCAAGATTGGATTGTCAAACATACAAAGCTACTCAACCTAGGTACTTTTACCCCCATGCATTTATATCCATTTATATTTAGAGTTACAAAATTAAGTTTTTGAATAACTGTTCTTGATGATTTTGATTTGCATGTATTGCTTTGTGCCATGCATTTATATCCATTTATACGCCCATGAATAACTCTAAATAATTATCTCAACCAACACTATTTCGTACCAGACCAAATTAAAGCCAACAATTTGAAATATAAACACTATGCATGTAGCATTTTGATAATCTTCCAGTAATATTTTAATTTATTGAGGAGATTAACACATAGGAGTTTGTATATATTCAAATCATGTTATATTAACTACTTAAAATTATGATATTCACCTAGTGTAGACTTGATCATTTCATACTCTCACACAATCACATACACTATATTCTTAATATTCTACAAGGACCATAGTGGTTCATCTCATAATACCAATAAACACTTCAAATGCAAAGCTCTAACCCACATCCAGCACCAAACCAACCATGATATATAAACCAAATTCAACAGGATTTACAAAATCATTAATGAGAATGACTACAACATATCCAAACTCTAAATTTAGAAGTTCACATATATATAGGGACAGTTCTAAAACCACATTGACCATTAAAAAATGTCATTACCTGATCCACTATCGACTGACGATTGCACCATCGCAAAGGGTGGGGAAGCTCTGTCTGGTACGGAGCTTGACCGCATCATTTCCTCGAGCTGGCAAAAACGGGCGTCGAACATTGCCTGACGTTCAGCCTCCTGTTGAGCCAACCACGCATTGTTCGTAGTCATCTGCTCTGTCATTTGCTGAGCTACCCGCGCATTGTTCTCGACCAACAAGGCATCTATCTTTTCCTTGTGCTTTGCCCTCTTCACCTCAAGCGCTTTGTCAAGTGTTTCTTGTGATATCGTGGAGTGCCTGGCGTTTTCTGACCGTACCTATGATGGTGTATAGTATGAGTGTATATACCTCGCACAGCAGAATATTTGGACCAGCTCTGCCGAACCCTACCAAAGATACTTAGGCTTATTTCCAAGCGCCTATGCGTGCGCTGCGTCGTTTGGCGCCCACCTAACCGTTCCCTCTGTGACGCTAGACGATGCTGTAGGGTCAGTGGGTATAAGCTCCGCCATCCTTTCCTGTATGTTACATTAATTATTGGGTCGGTGTATCATACAACTGTTAATCGCAAATAATTTATCAAATATATAAGCAAAACAACATATGAAAGGTGAGTAGCATACACATCTCTCCTTCACTATATCATTCGGATATGTACCGTCCTTCTTTGTGTGTGTGCAAATGTAATTCTGTGCACAAGTAGGATGAGTGCCCAGACGTATGGCCTGCTGAAAAAATAGGGCATACAAATATGTTTAAATATATCAAATGATAACATGTTTACATCTATAAGTATAGGGTAAATTACACATTGACCTCCTCATGTGTCACCCTGGCATAGCTCTTCGATCCAGTGCAATGGGGCGTATTATTCAATGCTCGCAAGCTCTTCTTGTGCATCGCATAATCCTACACAGTTAACATTCTTAATATGTTAATGCTAACACAATTACAATTAATGACACTACACAAAATGAAGAGTTTAACTCATGACCTACCTTATTCTCCCGGCTACACCATCTCTCCAATAAGATCTCTAAGTCAACGGCATTGTACGTGGAGAGCGTTTCTTGCCCCACTCTTGCCCGTATAGTGGTCGGAGTATCTTCCTCCATAATGGCAAGAACTTTTGTAAGCTTGTGCCTCCAAGTCCGCAGCTTGGAACCAATATCCCGGAATGCTTCATTCTTTACGACTTTCAAGTTGCACTAGGGCGGGACGAAAAAGTAGACCTGCACAAGTTCAAAATTGATAAATTAAAAAAACCTAAAATATATGTGTATATGTATATAGATATAAACACACATATATATGTACAACTTAGAGCATATATATACATATATACATTAGGAGTGTTTCACATAATATGTAACACATACCATCAAGGCGTCCCAAATATCCTCTTTGGTACGCTGTGGTACCTTCGTCCAATAGTCCGGTATTCAGACATAATTTTTGTTCCTTATTATGTCTCCGGCCATCTGTCTAAACCTCATGGCGCTAAAGCCAACAGGCTGCCATGATGCATTGTACTCCAGTATGATCTGTTTGCCGGGGGGACTCCCGGCAACCTGTGCGAGTCAAGAATGGTAAACACCTCAATAATAGTGTTTCTATCTGAATCGGTACCTAACAGATTAAAAATTACAGATGTAAGTTATTTCGAATTCAATACTAACTACAAGTAAATTAAGACCTATATGCATGACATTCGAGCATATACACTTACTTATGGTCTGGACTTGCCGAGGGCCTAATTGGTCGTTGGGAGCAGGGTCGGTGGGCTGCGGGTCATCCGTGGCCCGTGTCCCACTGGTCATGTCTTCCTGGGCCTCTGTCTCACTGTCCTTGGGACTTGCTTTGTATTTTTTTAGAATGTTTAGAATTCTATGAAGTTGTAGTTGTAGTTAAATATAATTGATATCGCACCAATATAGTTAGAAACTTTCAAAACTTTCAATCTTTCAAAAAAACTTTCGGCCGTACCTGTGCTATGCTGGCTGTATAGCCGCTCCTCATGGCCCTGACAACTCTATCCTAACTGGCTGTGTGGCAGATACCCCATCTGGGCTATGCCTGCCGAACCGTATGGATTATAGAGAAGGATCTCCCCTTCCATCTCACCCAGAAGTACTGGACGATACCCGTCTTGTAGCCCCAGAAGCTAAGCAACGTCTTGTTGCTCACTGTCATGAAGGTGGTCTCATGGAGACCCTTGCGACATAGACTGCCGCACTAAAGATGAGTCCCTGCGTGCTCTTGTCTTCCCCCTAGTAGTCATGGTAACCTACGAAAAATACCACAAACCCAATTAATTACGTATACAATGTATGAAATATTCACTACCTTATGTATGCATGACTCATATATTTAAAATAAGATATATACCAGATTTTACCCAATGCACAGCTTAATTAAGTGTGTTGATGTAATGTGCATGTAGTGAACAACTACCAATCAATATATATATATATATTCAACTTTATTCAATCATATACGCTTGGGTTTGATCTAAGTTGGGTTTGACGTATTCGATGTGATCCTGCGGATCGTGATCAAAATTTCTGGTCAATAGGAGTGGCTTATACTCGTGGTAGTTCGCACATGCATCCTGATGCCCTTCACCCTGACTAACGTCGTATATGTTTCTAAGTTTGGTCCTTACTGCGTGTTGTGCAAATTTTAATACTCGCAAGTGTACGAATCGTTTGCAATATAATGTTTTGCAAGCGAGGTTGAATCCAGAGGGAATTATATTTTTAAAAGAGCAATTTAAATCTAAACTAATTAAATCTTAACCTAGTTCCAAAAGGGTTTTGAATTTTGGTTTTTAAAATTAAAAGACAAACATAAACTAATTAAAATAAACTAAGAGATAAAATACTAAGGTTTGAGAATTCACACTCACCAAATTATAACAACATACTTCCATGTTTATCAATATTAATATGAAGTTCTCACAATTAAAATCTTAGATATGTTTTACTATGCTTCAAACAATTAATCAAAACCATCTCATGTATCCATTTATTGCACAAATCACAAGAGGAATTAAATATCAATTAAATCATCAAATGTATCCGTAAATCACAAAAGATATCCAATCTTAAATGAAATACCAAATGTATCCGTAGAACAAATCACAAGGGATATCCAATTATTTAGGAAAATAAAATCAAGCAATCAATTATGTAAAATTATCTTAAATCATCAAGTGTATCATTGAATTACAAAAGATATCCAAGAATCACCCCACACAATGAAAAGAAGTAAAACAATTGAAATATTAAACCCAATAAAATCAAATAAATAAAAACTTACATAAAAGTATTGATGTTTTTCATTGGTGAGGCTTCATCCCCAACCTTAGTTGAAAATTTAGCTCCACATAAAAATAAAACCTACATCTAAAGAAAACCTAAACTAAAAAGAGAAAAACTGTAGAATTTTGCTGTTTGAAATTGTCTATATTTTCTTGAATGCAAAGAAGTCTATTTATAGGCTTATGAAAGTTCTAGAAGCCCTATTAAACCTAGATAATTCGGAGGTCTGTCTTCCGGTCAAAATAGAAGTCTGAAATCGGAATAGGATTCGTCCAGATTTGTGTCCTGTAATTGCAGGGCGATTTTGGCATAGTAATGTTCCGAATTAGGAAAATCATATTTCACAACGAATTGTAGTATTTTGAGTTAGATTTCCATTGCCATTTGAATCACTTCAATTTGATATTTGAGCAGAAAGTTATGGTCAAAATACTAAGACATGTGCAGAATTTGAATTTGAATCAAATCCGAAATTTTATCCAATCTGATCTTTAATCCGATTTAATCTTTTCTTGGATTTGGTTAAACTTAACCACATTATCTAGGCCTTCTCAAAGTATGCTTTCTTCCAAATTTTTGTATTTTTCCCTTTAAAGCTGTAGTTTTTCTTTATTGACCTACAAAACATTATAAACACAAAACTAACACAAAATATTAAATAACGACACAGCTAAAGGATTAACTAATGTAAATAAAGGGGACCAAGTATGCAATATTTGGCACTTATCAAATACCCTCAAACTTACATTTTGCTAGTTCCTTAGCAAAACAAAACGAAAAATATAATGAAAGTAAGAAACATAAATCCTCTTTCGTGGGAGAGACGATTGTATTTAGCATATGTAACAAGCCTTTTAAATCCCTAGGCATCACTAGTGGACGAGTGAAGTCTCGTGAGGGCTTAACAGAAATGATACCCACAAACATTGTAGCACTATGTTGTAAACAAAAAAGAAGTTTCAAATAAACCATGGTTCTTATTCATGAGCAAACTTAAAAAGACAAACACCATCATAACAGTCAAAAGGAAATCCAAAATCAAATCACTCATAAATAGACAATTGAGACCTCATATGTTCTGAAATGTGTAAAGTGTAATTAGCATAGAATCATGAAGTTTTCAGTTTAAACTCAAGACAAGTTCCATAAAATTTGTAAAAATCTCTATTAAATGAAACAATCAAGGCAAGATATGTCTTGTTTTTAGGCTCTACAATGTCTAACTCCTTTAAGCTTTCTAATTGACCCATGTAACAAGTGTTAAGCCAATGACTCCCAAGCCAGGTAGCTTTAGGGTACTAGATGTAGAACATCCCTAAGGGCTTATTAACTTAAGTCAAAAAGGTTACGAAGACAGACTAGCCATATCATAAATTAACACTGAACTTCACACCTTTTGACGCGAACACTTAATGCTTAATGAGGCAAGATGTCTGGTTATTCAGCGGAAAATTCAACATGATCTTTCTTTTTTTTTTTTTTCCTTCTCGTTTTTGTTTATATATATATCTTGCAAGCCAATGGTTATTCATCAATAAGTCATCCAACAAATCTCAAAGAGAACAAGCTTAAGCTCAAATATCATACCTCACAAAAAACATGCTAATGTGCTCATAAAAATTTATCTCAAAACAAGTAAAATCTCTTTTACCCAAAAATAAGTCAAGAGACTCAGACTCCTAATGATATAATAATGTGTTTAACCCTTTAAGCAATCCAATTAAATGCAAACCATAGTCATAGTTTAACTTAATCTTGACAAAAACATAGCACAATTTTTTTTTTTTTTCAAAATTTTTTAACACAAAAAGACAAATAAAAATAAACAAAGAAGAACAAAAATAAACAGACAAAGTGTTTTTCCATACCCCCAAACTTGAATTACACATTGCCCTCAACGTGTAGTATAGAAATACATTACCGGAAGTAAGGAAATCTGAGTGTGAACAAGGCTAGGGCGTCCCTCAAACTTAAACACCAAAACACCTATCAATAAAAACTAACAGCAATATTTTTTTCACAAAAACAAAACATCAAAAGATTAATTGCTATTAGAAACAAAAAAAAAAAGAAAAAGAAATGCAATATAATGAAAAGGAAAGAAAGAATTTGTGGAGTGAAGTGCAGAAAATAAACGGAGGAGAAAACTTTACAGTGCTTCCCTATCATGGATGTCCAACCAATCCCTTCTACCCCTTCTTCTTCAAAACTTCATACCCTTTGGAAGGATATTTCGCCATCCTATGTAGAATTTCTTACTTCGAAGGATCTTCTTAGGAAAGTGGTTCCTAGATTTGTGTGCTTGTGTGCACAAGTCCTTGAGTATCTTGACATAAGATGGTTCTTTGAGACATTCAGGCGATGAAGCTTTGCGCTCTTGATGTGTCTCAAGAGGGACAGTGATGCAGGCAGGAGCTTCAGTACTCACTTCCATGTCACTGGGCAGATTAGGATCCATTGGAGGCTCACTATTCTCAGGGTGCTCAACTTGCTCCTTTTTTCTCTTCCTCCTCTTTGTTATCAACAATTTCCTCACTCTCTAGTGTGATGGTGACTTGGGCATGCTCATGATAAGAATTTTCAGAATCATTCTCATCAATCATGTAGTGCCTTTTAGCCATCAGCTGACTTTGAAGCTCTTCTTCCTCTATTCTGTTGAAGTCAGCAACTAGATGACCGATCTGTCCTTCTATCTTGGTTATGGCCTGCTTAAGTTCTTGTATGTCTCTGTTGTTAGCCATGTTGGAATTCCTCATCTCCTGTACGGCTTGATTGGTGAAACCTTTTAGCACTTGTATATCTTGGGAATTGCTCATGGTAAGAATTTTCATATCTTGTATGTTCTTATCCATTGATTGTATGAATGCTTTCATCATGTCTTCCAATGATGATTGTGGTGCAGGTTGTGGCACTTGAGTGGTAGACTCATAAACAGGAGGTTGAGCTTGATGATTGAACTGCAAATATTCTGAATGGTGCAATTCATCAAATTGGTGAACATCATTTCCTGTAGCCAGACCTGATCCTGAGAAATTAGATTGGTTGCTCCAATCCGTGTTATAACAATTGAAATTTGAATCAAACCTTGGGCTGGAGAAACTGGTGTTCATTTGTTCATATGAAAAGTTAGATCCAGTTGCTTTGATTTTGTCTAATTTGTCCCATAAGTCGTTGAGCTCAGCTCGTAGATCTGAACAATTGTTTTCCTCATGATAAGGATTGAAACAATATGAACATGGTTTATGTGGTAAAAATTTTGAGGATAGTTGGTAGGACCTGGTGTCCTATAACTAGGAGAAGCATTAAAATCATTAAAATGAAAATTCATGCTTCCCCCTCACTTTTTAGCATGCAAATATCCCACATAAAACATTAACCATTTTTTTTAAATAAAAAAAAAAACGACTAACTAACTAAAAAAATAAAACTAAAATTTAAAAACTCACAAAAATGACCAAAAATAAATTTTTGGCAAAAATCTACGGAACTGCTACAGTTGCTACCTTTGCTGCAGGGCTGCGATCGATCGCACTAGCAGGGTTGTGCGGAAGGTGCTATGGCAGAACTGTAAAACAAGCCAAAACAAAACAAAAAAACAAGAAAAATCTTTTTTTTTTTCTTTTTTTTTTTAATTTTTTTTTATATATATTTTTTATTAGTAACACGAATAAAACAAAACAAATTGCAGAAAAATAAAATCCTAATTATAACTAGTAGAAGAATAAAACTAATTTAAACATAAATTGTTTTAAAAAATTGAACAATTCCCTGGCCAAAACGCCAAAAACTTGTTGTGCAAATTTTAATACTCGCAAGTGCACGAATCTTTGCAATATAATGTTTTGCAAGTGCGAGGTTGAACCCACAGAGAATTGTATTTTTGAAAGAGCAATTTAAATCTAAACTAATTAAATCCTAACCTAGTTCCAAAAGGTTTTGAATTTTCGTTTTAAAATTAAAAGACAAAGATAAACTAATTAAAATAAACTAAGAGATAAAATACTAAGGTTTGGGAATTCACACTCACCAAATTATAACAACATACTTCCATGTTTATCAATATTAATCTAAAGTTCTCACAATTAAAATCTTAGATATGTTTTACTATGCTTCAAACAATTAATCAAAACTATCACATGTATCCATTCATTGCACAAATCACAAGAGGAATCAAATATCATTTAAATCATCAAATGTATCTGCAAATCACAAAAGATGTCAAATCTTAATTGAAACACCAAATGTATCCATAGAACGAATCGTAAGGGATATCCAATTATTTAGGCAAATAAAATCAAGCAATCAATTATGTGAAATTATCTTAAATCATCAAGTGTATCCTTGAATCACAAAAGATATCCAAGAATCACTCTACACATTGAAAAGAAGTAAAAAAATTGAAATATTAAACCCAATAAAATCAAATAAATAAAGACTTTCATGAAAGTATTGATGTTCTTCATCGGTGAGGCTTCATCCCCAACCTTAGTTGGAAATTTAGCTCCACATAAAAATAAAACCTATATCTAAAGAAAACCTAAACTAAAAAGAGAAAAACTGTAGAATTTTGCTCTCTGGAATTGTCTATATTTTCTTGAATGCAAAGAAGTCTATTTATAGGCTTAGAAAAGTCTTCGAAGCCTTATTAAACCTAGATAATTCGGAGGTCTGTCTTCCAGTCAAAATAGAAGTCTGAAATCAGAATAGGATTTGTCCAGATTTGCGTCTTTTAATTACGGGGCGATTTTGGCATAGTAACCATCCAATTTAAGAAAATAATATATCACAATAAATTGTAGTATTTTGAGTTAGCTTTCCATTTCTGTTTGAATCACTTCAATCCGATCTTTGAGCAGAAAGTTATGATGAAAATACTGAGATGTGTGCAGAATCTAAATTTGAATCAAATCCGAAATTTTATCCAATGTTCTTTAATCCGATTTAATCTTTTCTTGGATTTGGTTAAACTTAACCACATCATCTAGGTCTTCTTAAAGTATGCTTTCTTCCAAACTTTGCATTTTTTCCTTTAAAGCTGTAGTTTTTCTTTATTGACCTACAAAACATTGAAAACACAAAACTAACACAAAATATTAAATAACAAAGCTATAGGATTAATTAATGTAAATAAAGGGGTCCAAGTATGCAATATTTGGCACTTATCACTTCGCAAGCCCAATCTAGGTACCTATCATCTTGTACGTAAAATACCTAGTCAACTTGTGAAGTTAGCACATACGGCTCATCAGTAACTAGCTCTCTCGTGTGGACAAGGTTTTTGAAGTTGATAAGTATTATGCCATACTCATCCACCTTGTACCCATTGTCCCTCGTGTTGTCCGCCCAATCATACCTGAACATAACGTACTTAGTCCTGTCGTAGTACTCAATCTCAAGTACTTTCGTTAACTTTCCGTAGTACGTTTCACCATCAAGAGTTGACACATACACCCCACTGTTCTGAGTCCTCTTTTCGGCATCATATGCAATAGTGCGAAATAGCTTGCCGTTAACCAAATATCTATTGAATCTAACTGCTGACTCCCTCAGCCCTCTACAATGTATTACCAATTTCTCACCAAGTTCCTTCCTGGATCGATATTCCAATCAATCGACCTATGAATATATTACGTACAATGAAAATGCACGGTTAGTTGCTTTATTTGATTTGAAGAACAACATGCAAATATACTTTGGCAATTCTTTTGTTAAACATCACATTGTTCTTACTTAGTCACGGTACCACTCGTAGAACAGCTCATAATATTGGTTTTCCAACTAATCCTCTGTTGTTCGCCCTCTATTGCATGATCGCCTAAGCGTATCCATGTGCATCCTACAATTCAAATTATGTTCATTATAATTTAATACGGAAAATGTTATAGGATCATTGAACATACAATATGCTAGTGAAGGACCTCAACTTACGTTCGCAATTGAAGGAATTCGACTAAGTTGAACATAATATACCGGTGGATTTGTGTCATTGTGATTCGGTCGAGTCGGACTCGTGTTCCATGTCCCTTTGAACCATCCGGATTTCTTTGCATCCTATTGTGAAAGGTTGGTGTGTTATTTAAATATCTTGAATAGAACGTCACCAACTCAGTTGCTATGTAGTCCTCCGCAATGCTGCCCTCAAGAGCCGCTTTGTTGTGCACATTAGATTTGAACACTTCAAGGCTCATAAATAAGAACCAATACAATAAATCAGTCCAGTTAGTACTTGTCTTGTATTGGAGTGAAACAAAAAAATCAAGAATATCCATAAACAAATTTTACCTCTTTGCCGGATACATCCACCTATACTGTACTGGTCTACCGAGTCGGCATTCACGGATAAGATGCACGACCACATGAACCATGCTAATAAAAAAGCTGGGGGAAAAAACCTATTCCATCTTGCACAACGTGATACAGACGTCACCCTGTAGTCGGTCAATATTCTCTTGTGTCAATGTTGTTGAACATAGACCCCTGAAGAATGCAGACATCTCAACAAGAGGTCTAACCACGTTGCTTGGAAGTGATCCACGCAATGCAATAGGTAGAAGCTGTTGCATCAGTACGTGACTGTTATGCTTTTTTAACCCCGATATCGTACGATCCTTAAGTCGTATACAATGGAAAATGTTCGAGGCATATCCATCGGGCACCTTTACATTTCGTAGTACTTTCAAAAAATGTGTTTTATCATCCTTGGACATCGTGTGGGTAGCTTACCGCATATATGTCTTACCATCCTCGCCAGTGTAAGGATGAAGTGTACGTCTCAAACTCATTTCTTACAAATCTAAGCAGGCGGCGAGGTTGTCCTTTGTTTTTCTTAGAATGTCCAGTATTGTACCAAGTATGTTGTCCATCATGTTTTTCTCTATGTGCATAACATTAAGATTATACTGCAATAAATTATCTTTCCAATACAACAACCTAAAGAAAATACTTTTCTTCTTCCACACTACATTAGAAGTATTTGTCTTCTACTTCTTTCCTTTTTCTTTGTTAGCCTACCTTGCCTGATCGGCGTTCTCATCCCCAAACACCATCCCTTCTAATTGGCTCATGATTTCATCTCCACTTGGCACATCAGGGGCACATTCTAGTTCTACGTTGCCGTCAAATGTTCTTTTGTTCCGCATTCACGGATGATCCATGGGCAAGTATCGCATGTGCCCCATAAAACACCATTTATGGCCATGTTTTAACCATTTCAACCTTGACGAGTTCATACAGCAAGGAAATGCCTTCTCACCCCTAGTAGACCATTCAAACAAATCTGCGTATGCTGGAAAGTCATTAATTGTCCATATCAATTGCGCCGATAACAAAATTATTTTTCTTTGAGACGTCATATGTGCGCACCCTACATTCCATAGTTCTTGTAACCCTCAATTAAGGGTTGAAGGTAGACATCTATATCCATTTCCATGTGAACTTGCTCCGGATAATCAATGATAGTATGAAAGACGCTTGTTTCATGCACATCCAAGGAGGCAAGTTGTAGGGCACAAGCATTACAGGCCAAGTGTTGTGAGATGTGTTCATGTTCCCAAATGGATTAAATCCATCCGAGATTAGTCCGAGCCTTACGTTCTCGCTGTCCGCTGAAAACTCCGAATGTAAATTGTCGAGTGACTTCTTGCTTTGCCGCCACCGATGCCTCAATACACCATCCTTAGTGCGGCCTCGCATGCCACCTCATAAAGCGTGCAATATGCTCGACATAAACAACCTCTCAGAGTCGTGGTATGAGTGGATACCACCACAACACCTTCACCGGACGCTTTCTTGCCCGACAATATGGGTTGACCATCATCATCTAAATTGATTGCATCCATCCATTTATATTTTCCACATACGGTAGATGAATCCAACTCCTTATTGCCCTTCCAGAATAACATACAGCCATTACAACACGCCGAAATCTTCTCATCCCTGAATCCCATGTCTCGTAAAAGCTTTTTTGCCTTATATGTATTAATTGGCAGAGTTTCATCACTTTCAGGCAACAACTAATTGATGAACTCTAGGAAAGCCGAGAATACCGCATTACTAAGTCCACCAACGCACTTCAAATTGTACAGGTGTACAGTCGCACTTAGTTTGCTATGTCTTGTCCTAGTATGAAATGGTTTCTCCGCCTTTTTAAGAAGGTCATAATACTTTAGTGCATCACCTTTAGTGGCTTTTTCGTTCACAATTTCTTCACCCCCTTGCACCACGACCTGAGGCTCACAATTGTCTTCCCTGACTACTTCGTGCATGCCGAATAAATCATACAACATTGCGTGCATGTCTCCACTCTGATTTGCGCTTACACCCGCATCTGAGGCCGGTCAATTCAAATTAGACCCTGTATCAGGACCCTATACATGCTTTTCACTGTGATAGTACCATAGTGTGTATTCTGGCATCATTCATTTTCCCCTGTCAAGTGGTCGAATACGAAACCTGGCGAGTGGCGTCGGTTATTTCAACAAATCTTACAAGGGCAATAGATGAATCCATCAGGGGTTCTACAGTTACTAACTGCAAACTCCACGATCAATCTACAGCCGTCTCTGTATTCCCTCGTACCCCTAGACTTTGTCATCCAACTCTTGTCCATTTTTCTCTACGTACATATATTAGGAATAAATATATAAGACTTAAAAAATATATACCTAATTTCAAGCACATGCATATATATAAACCTAAATATTTCAACAACGTAAAAAATATAAACCTATATATTCTCATATGGGTTTAAATTTTTTATGTGCAAATAGAATACATATTCATGCGTATTATATATGGGGACCTTAAAATAAAACAAAACTAGGTTAGTTATTTAATTAACAAATATATCCAGTATTCATGGATAAGAATTTGTTATATAAGGGGATAGTACCAAAGTGTGTATTTATAACACTTATCTAATATAATTAATCTTAAAAAACCAAAAAAAAAAAAAAAAATACTTGATCCAAATCTAAGCATTTTGTTTGGTGGAGACCCTAAACAAAATAATTCTAGCTAGGTTATTTTATAAAGTTGCTCTACAACATCTACCTAGCTAGGTTCACTCATAGGGACCCTAAATACAATAAATCTAGGTTTAATGCCACTCTTTGGCATTAGTAGGTGATGACATGCATGGGTCATACAACTCTTTTATTTAGTTTATTTATTTATTTTTTATATGATATATATAAAGGTTAAAATTTTTTTGAGTGTTTTGCAAATATTGTAAATGGTTTCTTAATATATTTTTTTTGGGATGTTTCTTGGGTTATTGACACATTAGATTAATTTCTTTCATATTAATCAGAATTTTAAGAAAATTCTAATTGTTTTAGGTAATATTAATTTTAATGCGTTATATTTCAACTTGAAAAATCTAAGTTCCTCAAACCAAAAGTTTAATCCTTTTTGGATGGTTTTTTTTGTTTGAAAATTTATTTTATGTGGGATAGAATTAAGTAAAAATCGTATTGAATATATTTTGCATGTGTTTTAGGTTATGTGTTTAATTATGATTAGATTTGTTTTAAAAACTCAAAACAAAAGTGTGAAAGAAAAAAAAATAGTCTAAAAAACAAAGTCATGACATTTTACTTATTCATTTGGAGTCTCTCTAAGTTTGACATGGTTTGCACTTTTGCCAACTCTTTTTCCCGTTAAATCCATGGAATTCGGATTGAATCTGCGCTACGTGTGAATTTATAACTTACAAATTAATAAGGGATCAATGTACGTTTATGATGTTTGAATATTAATCATTCCTTTCAATATTAAGACTCATTATATTTTAATATTAATTAAACAAAGTCTTAAATTAAATCTCTATAATTATCACCATGTACTACACATACTTAGAAGGTCAAATGATTGAAAGGAATGATTAAAATTGACATAATGTTCTATAAATTCCTTACTAATAAGACAATTTTTTCAGTAAACAAAAAAAAAAAAAAAAAGCCACATTTAAAAACTATTATATTTTGAAACAAAAACTTAGCTAGCATGAGAAACATCATTTTGCATGCATGTGCATATACAACATAGAATAAGTAATATATATACAAAAAAATAAAACAAACACCTAAATTAAATGCTCACAAATAGAACATCTAGTGCATTAACGAAACAGCATGCAGATTCATGACAAAATAAAACATAAATATATATATATACATATATATATACCTACTGGAGAGATGATATTACCGGAGAAGTTGTGGTGGGAGAACTGTCGAGAGGCAGCGAGCGACGATCGAGCTAGCCCGCCGGAGATGGGAGTGAGAGAGAGAGATTGGGAGATGAGGGAGCTGAGGAAGAGTGAGGGAGAGACGGATTGGAGCTGAGGGAGGAGAAGTAAAGAAAGAAAAATGGGGAAGGGAGGGGTTCTGGCCTGGGCGGGAGAGAAGAAAAAGTGGGGAGGGAGAGAGGGAAAAAAGAAACAAAAGAATTAAGAAGCATGGCCGCGCGATGGGACGGCCAGCAAGCACTGGCCTTCCTAAGGCACGTTCTGACATGCCGCATGTGGCACGTCAGAAATTCCTGACGTGCCACATGTGGCACGTCAGAAAATTTCTCCTGACATGCCACATCCATGCAAATAATATATGCTCGATCAATTCTTGCATGTGTTTATTAATTGGCTTCCATTAAATATCTTTTTGGTTAATTTATTAATGTTAAGTTTCAAACTAATTAATTTGTTAGCAGAGTATAATCAATTTATTTATTTCTTACTTTGTAGAAGTACTTCAAATCTGTGGGGAAGAGTAAAATTAACTC
Source organism: Corylus heterophylla (assembly GCA_016403345.1). NCBI lineage: Eukaryota > Viridiplantae > Streptophyta > Magnoliopsida > Fagales > Betulaceae > Corylus > Corylus heterophylla. The sequence continues at coordinate 150,660 of JADOBO010000004.1, forward strand.
AGTCTATATATAGGAGTCTCCAAATGAGGCCTTGATATATATTAATCTTAACCCAAATGTCATGGTTTTATTAATTACTTGATGTTGGATTCCATCACATGTGGAACTCCAACACTTGTTGAATGTATATAAGAACATAAAATTAAAACACAAGGCAAACAAAATGCATCGTTCAATATTTCAATGGAAGTCAAAGACATCATTCGGCTAGAAGAGCGTTTGCACGACATTAAAACACAAGTCAAACAGAATACATTAATGTTTGAATTGACGATAGAAGCATAGTTCAAATGAGAGACAAACAGAGAGGTTTAAAAAATTTCAGTCTTTGAACGCAAGCCAATTAAATAGAAAGCCATGCATTTCAAATGTGCTGTGGAACCTGATGACGATTAGCTTGTTATATATTGAAGTGTTTTAATAAAAAAAAGAGTTTTATTTTTTCTTCCTTGTCTTTTTTCTATTACTTCCACTTCATCATAACAAAAGCAATATGATGTTATAACCAATTAATCAGCACATTCGGGTTTGTTTGAGTCTATTTGGTCAAGAACCAAATTAAGCTGCCATTAATGGTAAAGATAGGTGCTAGTGATTACTGATAAACCTAGCTATATGGGTGGGTTTCAAAGTCCAGTAATTATACAAGTATCAAAGAGAAGCACCCAAGGGTTGAATGGTGAACGCTGGTTTGGTTTTGTTATATATATATGTTATCCGAATTAAAGCATGCGCGCTTTCTTGTTATGCATGGCTAACAGTTAGAAATTGTCTTGTATTTTTGAATGTTGAAATGGGGTTATAAAGGGGAAGTAAAGTGTTTGTTTGTAGAAATATCATTGAATGTTGGGATCATATTATATATTATCTATAAATATATATAATGTAAATAAACCTCACACACACACACACACATATATATATATATATATATATATATATATATATAAACATGATATTTATTGACGTGCCACTTTGACACGTCAATATTTACTGACGTGTCTTACTTTACCACGTCAATAAATATTAAAATATTAAGTTATTTAAATAAAATATTTTAAAATTAAATTGAATTCAAATTTACTGACGTGTCAAATATTGATATGTTAGTAAATCCTGACGTGTTAGATTCAACACGTCAATAAATATTGACGTGCCACTTTTGGCACGTAAAAAAAAATTTGTTGACGTGCCACTTTTGGCACGTCAATAATTACTGATGTGGCAAAATTTTGTTACTATTTGGCACGTCAGAAAACATCAGGTTTTTTGTAGTGAAAGAACTCTTTGGGTTGCAAGCAACCTTGGGAGTCCGAGGTGTCGAGCTTGACGCATACTTCCTGTGGAATAGCATGAGCTTGTGTCGTAGGAAATTTTCTTCGCACTTTGTGCCCCGCAAAATGATTGATAGGTTTACTCTCAACAATAAATTTGCCTTCCACCTCCGCGTACCGCTGTCTTGGTTGATGACGACGACCGTTATGACCACCCATGTTGGATAATCGAATAGTGAGGGCTTCGACTTGATCCCTCATATCCTTGAGCCAAAATTGTCGTTAACAATCTCTTTCCTCTCCTAGGGACGGACTTGGTTTTTTAAAATATTAATCAAAACATTAAGGTTATATTTTGTAAGAGTAATGGCTATTTAATTCATTAAGAAAATGAATAGTTTTCATTGAAAATGAAAAAAAAAAAAAAGAAAAAAAAAAATTGAAAAAAAGGGTAAAATTTAATAGCATTGAAATAATTATTCCTCAATTTTTAAGAAAAAAGTAATTTCCTCGTAAGCAGTAGGAGTGGCTATTCCAATTGTTAGAGCCTTTTCATATATATACTCTAAGACTAAGTGCGTGTTTGGGATTGCGATTTACAGCACCAAAAGGGCTTTTAGGTTCCAAAAAGCACTTTCAAGGAAAAAATTGGTCATTTGGGTTTCTTTTAATAAAGAGCTTTTCGTCCTCCCAAACGTTAAACCGAGCGTTTAGCCACAAGCTCCAATTTGGGGCTTTTGACCAAACGCACTTTAAATGGAAAAGGCGCGCCACAGTTTTTGTTTAATGAAAATAACGTAGTGCCAAAAATATCCAAAATATTTCACATATTTACAACATTACCAATATATATACAAATTTTTTTCATGCCTTGCGCCTCCTCTGTGAATTTGAGAGCTGCTGAGTCCCGTCGCCCGTCTTTGAGAGCTACATATTGTGGTATGTCTGATTTTTCTTTTGATTTCTATATACTCCTGTTCTTTCGAGGGTCAAAGAGAGAAAGAGAGACGAAACTTTGACGTTCTTGGCTACAAAAAACATAACCAAGAGAAAGGTGTTTATATAGAAAGAGAAAAATCATGGTGAGCAGTATAGTTTTTTGAGCAAAGTGACAGAGAGACGAGATTTCTATTTTGGCTTGTTTTTTGAGTGTATGGTTTACTGAGTGAGAGATGGAAGAAAATATTGAGGGAGAGAGATACTTTGAGGACTAGCAGAGTGAGAGAGACGATGGCTTTATTACTCTGCTGGCTTCTAGATGTTTTTTTTCTTTCTAAACACTCTTTTTTGCATTGTTTCTGATGCTGCCCCTTTTTCCGCTTGCTTTTTCTGCATCTTCACGTGCCCCGTTTGAATTATCTCACTATTTCTTTCTCTCTCACACGTCGCACTCGTTTCAAAGCCTTGCCCTTCTGTCAACAGAAAGGAAAAGGACAAGGATGTGGGTGAACATATTTGACAGAGATATTTTGCAATTTTTTTCTCTCTCTCTCTCTCTCACACCACCGACTCATGCCTTATTCTTTGCAATTAAATAATTAATTAATTAATTAATTAATTTTTTTTCTTTTCTGTGAACCACATGGATTTGGCAGAGATATTTTGTAATCTCCTTCTCTCTCTCGCACCACCGAGACATGCCTTCTTCTTTGCAATTAATTAATTTTATTTTTTTATTTTTTTAAAGCAAAAACACTCCTGCAACTTCATTTTATATATATAAATATATAATCTCTCTCTCACCACCTTTTTGTCCTTTGCAAATTGCAACACTTACTTCTGAAACGCTCTCTCTTTCTCTCTCTCTCTCTCTATATATATATATATTTTAAACCTCTTTCTCTCTCACACACACCACCGAATTAGGCCTTTATCATTGCAATTTTATTATTATTATTTTTTTCTAAGCAAAAACAGTCCTGCAAAACTTGATTTCAGCAACTTCATTTTACATATATAATCTCTCTTTCACCACCAACTCATGTTTTTGTCCTTTGCAACACTTGATTCTGAAACATACTCAATATATATATATATTGAACATGTTTTTTTTTTTTTCTTTCTAAAACTTGATTCCATTATTTTTTGATATTGACCTTTTGTTTGATGGACATGCATATTATTTATGTAAATATAATTTTTTTCATTCAATCAATTGATCAATTTAAACAAATTTTTAATTGTTAATAGTGTTTAACACACTTTTTATTTATAATTTTATCAGATTATTTATTGTGTGACAAAATGAGTAAAAAAGGTCAAAGCAACGTTGCTGCTATGGCAGATACTCAGATAAAGAAAGTAGTTTTGACTGAAAAAATGCTAGAAGATTATCTTGACATATGTATTACTGAGATTCATGCTGTAATCGCCAGAACACATTTCAATAGGACAAGATGGAAAATGTGATAGATAAATTTAATGAAAAACTGGAAAACAATATTGCTATAAACAACTAAAGAACAAGTGGGATAGTTTGAAAAAAGAGTGGAACATTTGGAAGAGATTGATAGGGAAGAAAACTGGACTTGGATGGGATCCGGTGAAAAACATAATTGATGCACCCGATGATTGGTGGGAAAAAAAATTACAGGTATTATATTTGTACTTGTTTGTTTTTTGTTTAAATGATTTGCACAAATGTTTATTATTGATTTTTACATATACCTAAATACAGGAAGTTCCGTATAAACCAAGTTTCGCATGACAGTTTGGCTTATGCTATGAAGGTGGAGATATTGTTTAGAGATATAATCGCCATCTGGGAGGGATCTTGGGCACCATCCATAGGGTTGGTTCCTAATGATATTGGATCCATAGATAGTGCAGAAGTAATGCTTAATGAAGATGACAATGTTGTAGAAGGTTTAGATGTTTTGGATGATGAACCAAATCTCAATACACATGGCATTGATGATATTCCTGCTGATTTAGATACGCGGGATAAAGGAAATAAGAAGTTTGGTCTTGCGGTTCAATGTAAGAAAAGAAAGAAAGAAGTTCAAATTGTTAGTGAACATTTGAGTCGTATTTGTGATGTAATAGAAAGTAAGAATACAGTGACATCCAAGAGTTACGATAAGCCTGGATGTAATATTGAAGAGGTAATGGATGTTGTTTGGGGGATTGCTGAAAGAGAAAATGACATTGATGTCCTTAAGTTTGCAACAGAGGTATTTCTTAAGAGATCACATAGAGAGATGTTTGTGACTATTAAAGAGCTATTGTTGCAGATTGACTTTATCAAGCAAATGGAAAATAGAGAAATTAACCGTCGTAGCATGGATTAATGTTGTTATTTTTTAATGTTGTTTTGTTATGAACTATTTGAGAAGCTATAAGGATTTGTTTGAGTGTTATTTTTTATTTTTCGATGTGTTGATTTGTGTACTAAGATGAGTATATTATAATATTTCATAACTATGATTGGATGATGTTTTTCTTATTTTTATGGGTGCTTATATATTTATTTTGTATTTATTTCTTTATTTGTTTTCCTTACAGACATGGATAATAGTGATTATAGCACTCAAGATGATACAAGTAATAGTGATTATGGTAAAGAGTAAAATGAAAATGAAAATGATGTTTTTATTCTAGCAGCTGTAGCAGTAGAATTTGTTGAGAACTATTATATGCCATATATTGCAAAGGAACCTTGTAGGACCTCTTCTCAAACAGGTTATAAATGGGTTATGGAAATTGTACAAGGTAATCCTGATAGGTGCAAACAAAATTTCAGAATGGAAATACACGTATTCATTTACTTGTGTAAAGAGTTGAAGGAAAAATATCATTTAAGAGGTACTAGGAAATTAACTGTTGAAGAGTTGGTAGCTATGTTTTTGAATACTTTAGGCCATGGGTTTGGGAATAGGATAGTGCAAGAAAGGTTTCAACATTCAGGAGAAACAGTTAGTAGACATTTTTCTCATGTTTTAATGGATGTTTCAAGAATGGCGGTTGACATTATTAATCCTATTGATAGGAGTTTAGGATGTTCCAAGAAAAATTCGTGATGATGAGCGGTATTGGCCATACTTCAAAGATTGTATTGGAGCCATTGATGGAACCCATGTGCGCTTAAAATTTCTCCATCAAACCAAATACCATATATTGGTAAAAGGGACTCCTACTCTAATGTTATGGTGTTTGTGATTTTCGTATGTGTTTCACCTTTGTTTGGGCTGGATGGGAAGGTACTGCACATGATACACGCATTTTTTTGGAAGCTATTCGAAATGAAGAATTGCGATTTCCACACCCACCTAGAGGTTTGTATTTAATAAAAATAACAATTATGAATTATACATGAACAAAAAAAAAAAAAATTATGACTGTTATTTGTATATTTTTTGTAGGAAAGTATTACTTGGTAGACGTAGGATATCCTCATATGAAGGGATACATGGGGCTATACAAAGGAGAACGGTATCATAAGTATCATCTACCAGACTTTCGTCGCGGAAGCCAACCGAGGGGTATGCATGAAATTTTTAATCATGCAAATTCATCACTTAGATGCACTATTGAAAGAACATCTGGAGTTTGGAAAAATAAGTGGAAGTTATTGCATTGCATGCCGAGTTTTCCTTATGATAAACAAGTGAAAATCGTGGTAGCGTCTATAGCTCTTCATAACTTCATTAGGAAGCATGCAATAAAGGATGCTGAGTTCCAACCATATGATGATGATGAGGATTTATTACTTACTGACAGTATAGGCGATGGCGAAGCACAAGATGAGTCAAGCATACAACAATCAGAGACATCATATGAAAATTCTATGAACATTGAGCGTGATCATATTGCTAATCTACTTATGACCCGTTAATGTTTTATTTTTATTTTTATTTATTTTATTTTATTTTTATAAACTACTTAAAATGTTGTAAGGATTTCCTTGAATGTTGTTCTTTTTTATGTGTTAAATACTTTTAAGTGTTGTGGTGTTAAAAAGTGTGTTAAATAATTTGAAGTGTTAAATAATTTAAATATATATATATATATATATATATATATATTTTTAACAAGAAAGAAAGAATATGTTGACGTTTTGTTACATAAACCATTACAAAATAATTTTTACTTGTGAAAGCTAACGTTAACCATTTTTATATAAAAAAGTTGGTATAAAATGGAAAAAAAAAAAAAAAAAAAAAAATCATTACCAACCTTAAGCCTTTATTGAAAAACATGTAATGATTTTACGTAAAATGATATATATTTGGTGTCACATAATGATTTTTTTTTTTTAGCCTATATTAAAAAAAAAAATCATTACATGTCCTTTATTGTCATTTTTTCAACTAAAAGCACTTTTTTTTTGTTTTGTTACTAAACATCAGTAACATCAAAAAAGCACTTAAGACATGCGGTTACCAAACATGTAAACAGCTTTTCAGTAACAACACTTTTGACAAAATCTCATAGGCAAAAGCTCTATATTCAAAAGCTCTATTTTCCACCGCAATCCCAAACAGGCTCTAAGGTTATACTCTTCAACATTCTTCCATTCCTAATAAAAATTATTTATTTTTTCTTGTGGAATTGCCACTCCATGTACTAAATGTACCATAAATTTATTATTTTTGATCATTTTAATTTGTTTAGAAAAAAATGATAATTTAATATAGAAGATCATAAGTTCCAACATTATCTTTACTCGTTACCAAAAAATAAAATTAAAAAATAAAATAAAATAAAAACATTCTCTCTATGATTTACCCGAATTTGATAGGTTTGATTACCACCTTATGCTGTTTTTGGCGTGGCAATTAGACAGTTTCTTCATGCTATTTTGTTTGGTCCTTCCGTAAATATTATCACAATTTTAATTGTTGCACGATTACATTGCTAAATGGAGTAATTTTAAAAGGAATACTCCTGCCTTCCTCATGTTATTCTAAAGGTAATATTAGTTTTTTAAATTACCATTGAATTTAGAATGTACTACTATTAAATTTTAATCTAATAATAATTATAAGAGTCACATCACCATAATGATTTAAAAGTCACATTACCTTTAGAGAGACAAAAGAAGAATAAAAGTCTTCTTTCTAGCATTATTTTTTTGGGTTAAACACCTTTAAGCCCCCTGTGGCTTAACAACTTTATTTTTTGCCTCCTCAGTAGGGCTATCAAAAATTACTGGGAAACCAGGGAACTGTTTCCGGTTCCGGCTGCAAAAAAAAAAAAAAAAACCGGGACCCTGCCCGGTCCTGTTTTTGGCACTTAAAAACGGAAAACTGAATGGGTGCATATATATATAAATAATATATTTTAATATTTTATATTAATAATTTTATATATATATTAAATTTTTTTGTTTGCTTTTGCTTTTAGCCATTTAGCCATTTAGGGTTCACTTCACGCCTCTCTTCTTCCTTACCCAGCCGCCGCTCTCTAACACACACACACACACACACTCTCTCTCTCTCTCTCTCTCTCTCTCTGTGTGTGTGTGTCTTTTTGTCCATACATATATGTATTGGCATTAAATTTTAGGTGCCCAGATTCTAGTGAAGCAGGTGCTTACAGTGGCTAAGGCGGTTGAGGAGCAGCTGGACAAGGAGATATGGGCGCTCGATCAAATGGACATGGACGATCTGGAGGCGCTGGGGGAGAGGAGTTTTGGGTTGTTAATTTTCTGGGTTTTGCTGGGGTGTTCTCTGCCATGGCCAAATGGTGGAGTTTTGGGTTATTAATTTTCTGATTTGATTTCATGGAGGAGTTTCAGTTTTGGTTTAGATGTTTTCTTGAGTGTTTGTAAACGATGGAAAAACAAGATTGCTCTTGTTTGGAGAAGAGGATGTTCTTGGACTGAGATGCAAGGTTTTTGTGGCTGGGTCCGGGAAGAAAGTTGCTATAGAAGGTGATCGTGCATCACGACAAACAATTTTCTTAAAAAACCGGGTACCGGACTGATACAAACTAGAACCTGCCGGTAACCGGGATCCCAGTTAACCCGGACTCGGTTCTCAGTTCCAGTTGCCCAAAACCAAGAATCGGGGTACCTCGGTTCCGGTCCTTGGTTTTGGCCAAAAACCTGGAAACCGGACCGGGTTGACACCCTACTCCTCGATTTCAATTCGTATCACAAGTGGTACCTGAGTAATTGCAAAAAACGGAGATAGTACCTTCCTCTAAATTGCGTCCAAATTTTGACGGAAAGCCTCGTTAGGACCATTAAAAAATCGACACGTGTCCATATATTAATTAAAAATACAAAATAAAAATTTTAAAATTAAAAATATTAGAAATAATTAGAAAAAAAATATATGGGGAAAGTTTTGGCCCTTGGGGGTGGCCGAACCACCCCCATGGGCCAACCCTAATTTTTTTTTTTAATATTAATTTTCTAATTTTCTAATATTTTTTAATTAATATATGAACACGTGTCGAATTTTTGATGGTGCTGACATAACTTTTCGTCAAATTTTGGACGATATTTAGACGGAGGTATCATCTCCGTTTTTTGCCATTACCTATGTATCATTTGTGATACGAATAGAAACTGAGAGGGTAAAAAATAAAGTGGTTAAACCACATGGGGCTGAAAGGTATTTAACCCTATTTTTTATTTAATTAACATGTCGGCACAAGAGGAGGAAAAGGGAGAGAGGAATTCGAATTAGTGACTACCGTTTCATGAATCATGGTTTACAGTTGATTAAACTACTCCTTGGGACTTCTTTCTAGCTAGTATTATTATGTTGATAAGAAGAAGTAAATTTAATTATTTAATAAATACTATAACATTCATCCTCACTCACGTGTGTGCCCAAACTCCTTTTCATTTAATCATTTAATGCGTAATGATCTTGAAACTAGCATTTCCCATGGTTGGAAACATAATAATTATTAGAAATGAAGGGAGAGGCTTGACGATAGTTCTTTAAAACTACCGCAATGCGGTAGTTTAAAAGAACGGCTCGATTTTCCTAAGGGTTAAAGAACCCAAAACTGCAGTGATTTTTTTATAAAAAAATTGATGGCAAGGAAGATGCCGTTAAGCCAAACGTTATCTCCTCTTCCCAAAACTTCGTGAGTTCGTCTCTGCTTCTCGTGTGCTACGGGTAGAAAAGCCCAAAATCGACAAAATCTCCAAATCTCGGTGCTTGTTGACGAAGATGCCCGTTAACTCGCATCTCTCGCCTCCAAAACTTCTCTGAATTCTCTCTTCGTTCTCAGTGCGCTATGGGTAGAAAAACCCAAAATCGATGAAATCTTCACCTCTCGATGCTTGTCGACGCCGCAGCCCTTAAACGACGGTGACCTTTCTTATGCTTCCAATCCCGTTGTCGCTATGGGTAGAAAACCCCAATATTGATAGACCTGGGATTTCTTAGGGATTGTGGCGCAACAACTCTACCCAAAATGGAGTCCTCGCCCGCCTGTAAGTCGCAATGTTGGCGATCGTGCAATAAGCCAATAAGGTGCACAGAGAGCGCAATGGGAGATGGGCCACACTGTTTTGGTTGATTTTGGCATGTCTTGCCATTATGAATGATGATGGTGCATTGGAAATTTGGTTTTGTTTGCAGCGCAGACAGAGCCTTCGTCCTCATTTCATTTAGGACTTCAAACAAACACCCCATGTCCTACTCTTTCCTTCCTACTCTCTTTTCATTTTCAAAATTCAAATTTTCAATCAACTCCATGTGTGAGTGTGACCCATTAGTTTGAATTTGCAGCTGCCTAGCAGAGCAGATATCCGTGTGTGATGCATTTTGGTCAAAATTAGGCTGCTCAAAGAGCTCTAATTAGGAAGTTCTGAATGTTGGCGCGATGCATCCGGTGAGATTGATGTGCATTGCGAATTTTATGTTTTTGGGCCATTTTATGGTTGTTTTTTAAAAAAATTTTTGGTCATTTTGAGTTGTAAAGAAATTCAATTAATTCCATAAATATGTTAATTGTAATTTGGCACATTCCTGGATTATGATAAATTTTCTAGAATTGTTGTTGGCATGTATGACTACTTCGGTTCTTTCAGATATAGTTAGACCAAGTTTGGTTGTAAAGATGAATTTGCCCACACAATTTGTGCACTTCAATTATATTTCAGTTATGGATCAATCCGAAGCATGAGGAAGCACCTCCTACCGTTGCATATCACTGGTTGGATTAATAAGTGTTAAACAAGAATGACTTTAGTGCATCACTCTTCTTCTTTTTTCTTTTTCGTTTTTATTTTTATTTTTATTATTATTTTTTTGTAACAGTGCATCACTCTAAAGTTCACACTAAGAAGGAAAATAACTCTAAACATAAAATGATCATAATTTGTCATAGAGAAATAATGTTGTAGTTTTAGAATTGGAACTAGTTAGTACTGACCATTCTTGAAATTACACTGACAAAATGACAAAATGAGCTCTAACTTAACACCAGACCATTCTTGAAATTACAAAAAGAAATAAACCAACCTCAAAACTACTACATTGACAAAAAGAGCTCTACCTTGACACCAACTAATGGTTAGGAAAAAAAATTCACCAACCTCAAAAGCTCTACCCATGTTGCAATCTATTACAAATTACAAAAAGAGCTCTACACCGACAAAAATAGCTCTACTTTAACACCAACCAATGGTTAGGAAAAAAAATTCAGCATAGTCATGTCATGGATGTTCAAACTTGTAAGGAGAGTTGAACTACTCGCAATATCCTGCAATTTTTCAAATGAATTAATAATTACAATAGTTATTAGCACTAACATTATATATGCCTTGAATAAACATTCAAATAAAATCAATTGAAATGAAAGAAAGACATAAGAAAAAAAAGGTGAATATCGGTACCTGGTCTGAATGAAAATATGACAAAGGATTAGAACTATCCACTCTATGAATTGATGAAGTTGTACACTGACCCTATTTTAGTGACACACTCATTAATAAATGAAACTCATATTAAATAAGTACGTAACATGTATAAATGTGAAACATAATATAAAGTTTATAAATGTGAAACATAACATAAAGTTGTAAGACTTACATGTATATACTGATTTGCTTGTGGGGGAAGATTGTTGATACTTTTCTTCTTTTTTTTAGCTACTTCAGTACAACTTTTAATTCGACGTCTTCCCTTGCAACCTTGCATCTTTTTTATGCCTTTAGCACTTGTGATTGCCATCTCATCTAATGGATTTTCTTCAGAATTTTCAACTTGGCTAGGATCAAACTTCTTTCTCATTACATCTTCAATCTTTTTGCTTAACTCAGCATAGTTTTCCAATGCTATATTGTATGCTTCTTCACATTCAGCTGCTCGACTGATAAGCTTGACATACATGGGGCACAAAGACCTATATCGATTTGTGACTTCTAAATTAGTGTCTATTATTATTTCATGTCCATTGAAGTCTTGCATGATCTCATTCCTTGCATTTTTGGTCCACCTCTTAAGGATGTACTTCTCTGGAAGTACCTTGATATTCATAACATCAAGAATTTTTAAAGCATGACCACACAAAATTCCACATCTCTCAAACTTTCTACAACTACATGAAACATTGTTTTCTAAAGAATTCCAAATGACTCTACGATCCTGAGGCTTATCATAAAATGACACTATATATTCATGAGATGAGTTTCTTTCCACATGCTCCTTAACATAAGCTCCTTGGAACTCTTCATATTGCTTTTGAAACTTCAAAAATGGTCGAGAAGTATAAATCTTTGCTGCTTCTACCAACATAGGTGATGACATCTTAATTTTTGGTAACTTCTGTCTTAAGTTATACTCCGCCAACAATTCCTTGTAACGCTTATCATTAAGTAATCTTTCAAAATGTGTGAAGAACTTTACAATATCATAATCTGACTGTAAATAATTCTTCAACCCAGAGTTCAAACTTTCACTTAATTGTGTAGAATTTATTCCTGCAGAAAAAGACATCTTGACATATGCTTTAGCCCATTTCTCTTTCACTTCAAATAAACGTTGTAGCCAAGAATTTTCACGTACATTGTACTTATGAAGCATAGCATCCCAAGCAATGAGCAACTCATCTTTATCTTCCCAAACTTTAAAACATGCATGGAGATCACTTTTAAACCCATTCTCATTTCTTAACAAATGACCAATATGTTTCAAAGCATTTTGCATTAAATGCCACGTACACAATCGATGGTAAGTATTAGGCATCACCAATGATATAGCTTTTGCCATTGCAGGATCTTGATCGGTAAAGATTGTATTTGGCTTTTTCCGACATTGACTCAAAGAAAGTTTCAAACAACCATCGGAAGGACTCTATAGTTTCATCGTATAGAAGTGCAGCCCCAAATATCACAACCTCTCTATGATGATTAAACCCAACAAACATTGCAAGCGGTTGATACTCCTTATTCGTTCTATATGTCATATCAAAAGAAACTACATCACCAAATAACTTATAGTCAATAATCATTTGCGCATTTGCCCAAAAAATATTTGTTATCTGTTCATCTGCATTCAATTGTAATGCATAATAAAATGAAAAATTCTCTCGCCTTTTCTTTTCAAAGTATTTAAGTAAACCTCCTAACTCGCTATATTTCAACTCTCGTTGTTGTGTGAAGGCAATTCTTTTGATCTTGCTTGGTGTGACCAAGAACATCTTTTCCACTGGCTTGCCTACCCATAAGCTCATATGAATCTTTCAATTGTATACCACTATCTTCAGCCAAATCGATTTCCAATGCATGTGCTTGTGAGATCTTCCTTTGTGATGGCATCATGTAAGCACATTGTGAAATATGAAGAGCATGATTATGATTGAGCTCAAAACTATGTATATAGTATTTTTCATTTTTCTTACCAAGTTGAATTTTCATATGTGCTTGGCAACCTGTCCTTGTTTCAGCTCGCTCATGTGTTTTTTGACCATCTCTCTCCCATTCAACTTTAAATCCTTGTTTACAGCATACAAATTGTCTTGCAATCACCACACCATCTACCTTTCTTTTATTACACCACTCTTTATGAATACTAAATCCACTATCTCATCCATACTCATTATAAAAGTCGTATGCCTCTTGTTCTAAACCAAACTCAATGCCTACCTTTGGCATATAATCAGAACCACATTTTGATCAATGTTCTTGTTCGTCTCTTCCATGTAACTATTCAAAAATAAATCACAAACCATAGTCATTATGAGTCTTATAGTCATTGTATGCATATTTTATAGTCATTGTAATCACAAACCATAGTCATTGTGTGTTGCAAAATATCTCAAAAACAAATCCATTAAGAGTATTATAGTCATAGTATGCATGTTTAAAAAAAAAAAAAAACCGATAAAACTAATCTTTCACCCAAATACTGAATCTCGGTAAAAAAAAAAAAAAAAAAAAACAAATACAACCCTTAAATAGGAAAAAGTAAATGAATCTTTTGTAGAACGTATATATATGACACAAAAAAAAAAAAAAAAGAGAATCTTTTGTAAAAATAAATAATAATAAAATACATCTCATAAAAAATTCTAAAATGAAGAAAATTATACACAACATGACGACAAATACTAACTGTCAGAGAGTGATTGACTACCTCTGACTTGGAAAGAAAGAGTCCAAGGTCATGGCTTTTGGAGTCCTCGAGAGGCCGGCGTTGATTAAAATTTTTGGGTTTTCTACCTTTAGGAAGAGGAGATAACGCTTGGCTTAACGGCATCTTCCTTGCCATCAATTTTTTTATAAAAAAATCACTGCAGTTTTGGGTTCTTTAACCCTTAGGAAAATCTGAGCCGTCCTTTTAAACTACCGCAGATTGCGGTAGTTTAAAAGAACTGTACCTAAGCCTCTCCCGAAACAGAATATGTAGTACTTATTATCTGAACTTTAGTTATCCATCTCCCTCCTCATTGGATATTGTTTAGTGGTTCACACCGGTCAGAAAAATATGTTTCACACGCTAATGAGCCGAAGTTTTCGTTAATAAAATATCTCTTCCTTCTCCCAAGGACAGACTTAGTTTTGTAAAATATTAATTAAAAAATTAAGGATATGTTTGGGATATGAAATGATTATGGGATTCAAAGTTCTTCTATTCATTATAAAAGCATTATTATTATTATTATTTCTAATTGAATAGCCATTCTACATACCAAACGTAACCTAAATTTATTATATTTTATTATTTAATTTTTTTAGAACAATTACTAATTAAAAATAGTATTATAAAGGAGATCTCATGTTTCAACATTATTTCCACAATTTACGGACAAGTTTGATTAATGACATTGCTAATTAAATGTGGGACCCTAGGTCTAGACAGAAAAAACAAGTGGGGAGGAGGCCTTTCCTCCGCCCCTACTCTCCTCTTCTTTCCTCCTCCCTTCCTCTTCTTCTTCTTCTTCTTCTTCTTCTCCTTCTTCTTTTTTAGTTTATTTTTCTGATTTTTCTGACCAGTTCAGTTGCTTCAGATATCCCTTTGCTTATATTGCACTGCCTTCGTCCGCCCTCCACCGTGCTGCGCCGCTCTCCACCTCCCTTGAATTGGTTGGGCTTTTGATCTAGTTTTTCAAATCTAGATCTAGTTTCCTCAATTGGTTTCACTCAGCCACGGTCCAGCCCACCGTGCTCCCCGACTCTTTAGCTGCTCATCGATGAAAATGGTACCGTCTCGCCTACTATGCGCTAGCCAGTGCGCTTCGCCTCCCTCGCCCCGGTTGTTGTAGCTGTTTGCTGGTTTTTTTTATTATGTTTTTGTTTTTTTGTTTTTAAAAAGATTTGACTTCTACTTAGATCTAGTTTCATGAGCGATCGTTGGGGGGAAGGTTTTTATCATGACATTTGACTCGAGGAAGATTAGTTTCAGTGTGAGGGTTTTACTCCCATGGCCATGGCCGATAAAATAAAAGTTGAAAATATGGGCTATCTATGTATTAGATTGAGTCTTGGTAGAGCGGATATGTTCTATAATTGTAAGTTTGGACATGTGTTAGCGAATGTTGAAGTCATACATAGGACTTGAATGTAAGATTCTTACATGTGTCTCTATAACGTTGTAACTTCATAGCTAGGACTTATCTGAACTTTATGCTTGTTGATGTAAGAACTCTATGTTCTTAATTTTATTTATTTATTTTTTTTAAGGAATGAATATTAAAAATTCCCCTAGAAGAAAAAAATGACATTCCTAAATGAGATAAGGATACCAACCTAGATTCTATTATTGCTAAATGAGATAAGGTTCGGCAGGATCACAAGGAGGGGACTTGATTGATTGCATTGATAAAGGTTGAATGTACATTTATTATTTTAGTACATGCTTTTGATCTTATGACTGCTGCCTAGGGATGGGACTTTTTCATCTTCAAAGCGTGAATTCTAGGCATTGTTTGGCAAATAATTTTGTTGTATAAAAAAATTATTGATGTGTTATAAAATTTTAAATTTTTTGTATGAAAAAGTAAGAATGAAAAAAATTTATTTTGTAATAATTGTTTTATTTAATAATAATAAAAAGTGAATAATGTAATATGAAAAAAAAAAAACTAAAATATTTTAATGTTAATTTTTTGAAACAAATAATAACATATAAAAAATTAAAAATAAAAAAGGTTTTTGCCCAATAAAAAAGCTTCCTCTGAATCAATCATGCATACAACCTTCCAGATGCATGACTTGATACATGAGGTCAAGCTCCCACGAAAGCACTTCTTAATTACCTAACATACTTTGAAGAAAGATTCTTGCACGCACGTTTATTTAATGATGTTGAGTACAATTTTTTTTTTCTTCTCTACCCATGAGATCACAAGCCACTTTTGAATAAGATTCTTTCTATTTCATTTAAATGGGTAATATCCAGTTAGTTATATTGGATGAGTATTATTGTATTTTTCATTTTTTTAGGCAACAAAAATACATTTTTAATATAACTAACTGGATATTATCCAGTTTAAGTGAACTAGAGATGAACCTAATTCCTTCTACTTCTAATAAACGATGAGTCTATGACGTTGATCATAGATTCATAATTATTCTCAATAATTTCAGAAGAAATTAAATACCTTAATCGTGAGTGACCTTTTGAGAGGATAATGTTAAGAGTAAGGATAGAAATCAAATTTTTATGCCCTAACTATTCTACCCTACTCATGTGATCGTGTCAATCAACCATTGGATTTTTTTGGAAAAAGTGTATAAACCCCTTTCAAATTATCATTATATTGATAATATTCTGTCAAACTTTTAATTAAGACAATGTCTCTTTCAATATCTCTTGTTTATTTCAATTTTCTTATAAATATGAGCATTTGTATTGTAATATCAATCAAGCAATAAGAGCATAATGTAGCCCTTTGAGCTTTATCTTGTGGATGTAGGCTGTTAACGGAACCACGTAAAATCTTTGTATTTATTTTATATTTATTATTTTTATTTCAGCTTTCACTTTTATTTCTTTATGAATTTCTTCACTATGTACTAAACATACCATAATTTTATTATTATCTTTTATCATTTTAAATTTTTAAAACAAATGATAATTTAATACAGACTATCATAATTAAGTCCCAACATTTTCTTTACAATTTACCCGTGTTTGACAGGTTTGTTTACCCCCTTAATTATTCATTTCTCAACTGTTTGCATGCATTAGTGTACCTACATTCTTTTCTTCTATTATTGCAATCCACGCATGTACACACAGGTTCAGCAGGATATATCACATGGACGGCGGTTGTTATTGGAAAATGATTCTCTTAATTTCAAATTCTTTCTATTTTTTTTTTATTTAGTATATTTTAAAGGGTAATACATTTAATACATTATCACCATTAAAACTTTTGATGTTATTGGAAAATGATTCTCTTAATTTCAAATTCTTTTTTTTTTTATTTAGTGTATTTTAAAGGGTAATACATTTAATACATTATCACCATTAAAATTTTTGAACAACACTTTCCTTTCAAATATACTGAATAAAAAAAATAATAGAAAGGATTTGAAAGAAGAGAATCTTTTTTCCCATTGTTATCGTCTGATCACTGTTTGCATGCATGCATTATTGTACGTAATTTGTTTGCATTGATAATGCTTCTGTATCAATCATGCATACAACTGGCTTTATGACAACTGGCTTTGTTGTATTCGGAAAGTGAATTCCATGAGTAGGAGATATCAATCATGCATACAACCTCTTACAAAAAACAAAAAAGTAAAAAATAAAAAATAAAAAATAAAAAATAAAAATCATGCATACAACCTTCCAGATCATGCATGACTTTATACGTGTCGTCAAGCTCCCACGAAAGCACTTCTTACTTAATATACTGGGAAGAAAGATACGTGCACGTTTATTTATTGTTCTTGGTGAGAGGGATATGAGCAGAGAGGAGAAAGTCTATTTTGATGGGAACACAAATTTCTTTGAAATTGGTTCTGAGAAAATTTTCTTCAATCTATTCAAATATGAGAAAATTTTCTTCAATCTATTCAAATATGCATGTGAGAAGTGTACGTCAGTTAACATTTTTGAATTTCTTAAAAATTAATGTTTGGATTCCTAGGTTAGTAAAATATTAGTAAATGACTGTTAAAAATATTAAAAAAAATATATATAAGAGATGACACTTGGTACTTATTGAAGTTGGTTAGAGAAAATTTCATTCAAATTGGTTTGGGGGAAATTTCTATTCTTTTGATTCACTATAATGATCTTTATGGTATCATTAAATCTGATTATAGAATATTACAATCAATTACAATGAAATCAAATCCCCTAATATTCTCTAACACACACAAAAACTGTCGGGTCAGAAGAAACAAAAAAAGAAAAAGAAAAAAAAACAAGTGTATTCACTCCTCAAGAAATTCATCTTTATCATAGTGGGATATTGATAATTGATTCATAGCATAAAATCACAACGGTCTTATTTTTGCTTAGTGTCCATTAGTTTATAAAATTGTTAATTGTTTAATATAACATGCTTCTTATTTGATATTTGCCCGATGCCTAATCGCCTATGAGATTTTTTGTTTATTTGTATGATTTACCCGGATTTTCAGATATTTTTGAAAGTACTTTGTATGCTTTTGAAAGTAAAAGAATGCAAAATTTTATTTGACTATTATACAAAAAGGGAACTTCGAAACACCTAAGAGATAATTAAGCATTGAATATGATGTGAGATGATTATTTGATTGCATTGTTAACTGAAGGATTTTTTATTATTTTGCTATGTACTTTTTTTAAGGCTTATAATTATATGGGTTTTCTAATTTGTATGAAATATAATAGATATAACACTAATAATATTAAAGATTCTTACTAACTTTCTATTGATGCTTTAATAATCACAATCCAAGTTTTCTTTTCGCTATTTTTTTCTTTATATTTTTTTCATTTTAAACTATACATATGGGAACAAAGATTTTAACATGTTTTAATTTCTATGCATTAAACTAATTAAAGTTAAAGGCCTTATGATAGTAAAATTTTATGCGACTTATACATTTATTCAATGTTCTATGTCATTATGTTGAGTAATATATTGGTGTAAAACTTTTAATATGTCTTTTTATTTAAAGGGGTGTGATAGTTTTTTTTATTTTTTATTTAAAAAAAAAAACCTATAATGAAAAGTGCGATAGACATGTGTTTAAATTTTGAAATTAAACTATAACAAAGAACCAATTCTACAACCAAAGTACTTTTTCGAAAGTTCATAATTATGAGTTTTATTTGTGTTGAAATCTAATAGGTATTACACCAACAATATTAGAGATTCTTTCTCATTTTATATTAATATTTTGATTAAGCAAAATTCAAGTTTTCATCTTGCAATTATGAAAAGTAAATTTCATAATACTTATGAAAAGTACGATTATAAGATTTTTAATTTTATAATTAAATTATAATGAAGGATCCCGCGCATTACGCAGGTTATAAGCTAGTTCACATAATTCAGTATTCTATATGCATACATGATACATAATGTGAAATTCCTATGCCTAAATGCATATTTGATTTCATTTCTAAGAAAAGAAGAAATAAGAAAAACAAGCTCTAGCTTATGTTTAATAAGAAAATCTCGCGACAAGAAAATAAAAGAAGGCATCGTCGAAGTGATTGACAGATTCATAAAGTTATTTAATTTGTACGTTTCTTTATCTTCTTCTTTTCTGTTTGATAATCGGATCAGTGTTTACATTATCTTATATTTTGTATGGATTAGGATAGGAAGGATTAAATGAATGTGGGGAAAGAGGCTTGGAAGAAAGTCTGCTGCTTGTTCCATCGAATAGAGAGGGGAGGCCCTATCTTTCAAAAAGAGCCTGCTTACATCACTTTTTGTTTTCTACTTTCACACCGAATTTCTCGTACGTATCTCACCGTCGATCTTCATCTGGAAACTGATTTGCAGCCTTCAAACTTGTGCAAATGTACGAGTTTGATTCGTTATGTCCAATTGATAGAAATTGAATTCAAATTGGTTCATTTTGCTACAACTTTTTAGTTTGGTTGTTAGTGTATATTTATAGATTAAGAGTTGAGCACAGTTCAGGTCTACAACTATATAATAATGGCGGTATAAAACATATTTGGCTTAGTGTCGATCAGGGGAGGACCTAGCAATTGCCAAGAGCATGAAGAAATTCATAAATAAATAGGGAGTAAATAAAATAGAAGAACAAATAGAGAATGGAGACACTAGCAAAGATACGGCTACATTCTACTCTTATTTCTTAATTATATTTTTAAAATAAAATGCTCCTATTTAAAAGAGAATTAGGGTAGCTGAAGATAATACAAATCTGGTAGATAGAGATATCATCAAATCATATTTAAATACAATCAAATTTGAAACCAATTACAATCTAATATCCCCTTAAATTCTATGTAAAAGTAAGTGGACTCGTAATTTGATATATTTTTGTGTTTTTTTTTTTTTTTTTTTATCAAAAAGAAGATAGAGGCAGCTGACCACCGTTGCAAAATATGAGGACAAACTTAATACATAAAATGGGAAAGCTATATATAGGGCTTTACATGTACGTGGATCATCACACAAGATCGACAAAAGCTGAATTATTAGGTCAACAAAGGCCCTAAAGATGAGTTATATGGACAAATATAGGCCACGTGGCTTTTTCTTTTTTTCTAGGTTTCCCATTAACGTGATCGGGCATTTTTTTTCACTCCATCTAAGATTCCTTTCAAACCGTGGAATTGAAATTAAGTTGGTTTAACAAAAGAGTTGCAACTAGTTCAAACCGTGGGGTCTCGCAGTTCAAATTGCTAAAAATAAAACTCCATTCGAAACCAATTTCAATTTAAACACTTGCAACTATTAACTCCAAATTAGGACTCCAACTCTAGTAAGAAGAATCAGAATCAGAATCAAACTCTATATTGGAGATCTACTCGTTATTAGACTCTAACACGACTCTTGCAAGACCAAATATATAATTATGATTTCATCATTGAATTGCAACTTGGGATGCCAGTTTCTAGCTCCTCCTTCTACGACTCTTCTTCAGGCAGTTTGTACAGGTGTTACACCTAGTTCGAACTTCTTTAGAAGCTCAAATGATGTTCGATCTGCATCATCAAAGATTGAAGGCATAGGGATACAAAACAAAATCTTCAAGGACAAAAAACAATGGCGCCCTCAAGGTCTTTTGAAAATCTTGCCATATGATGTTTTATATAGATATTGAGAAAACTGAGGTTTGGGAATGTTTTGGCCGGAAAATAAAACCATTATATATAGAAAAGCCTGAAATAGCTTTTTTTAAAAAGTAACATTTTCAGGCTCCCCATAATGCAGTTTTGGTCCTTTGTAGAGCCAAATATATATATATATATATATATATATATGAAATCAAGTAATGACTAAGTGATTAAATTTACTGGTAATTTAATATGGTATTAAAACTTTAATATTGTTCCTCACGTGTGAGCTCAAACTCCCTTTTAATAGGTGAGGCTCGACACGTTGAATATTTAATTGAAATAAGAGGTAAATGATGGAGTTAACATTCGATCTTGAAAATTCTATATACGGCTCCAAATGACACCTATTCTGAATGTATATGTGTTTCACACAATATTATGTGGAAATAAATCTGACCTAACAAATAATAATTAACCAAAAACAGATATGCAATGAACAATAAAGAACACAGATATTTTGGTTACAAAGAGAAAACCAATTACAGAACTTTCTAAAAGTAAAACCTGTCCGGGGCAGCCAAACCTAGGAAATCAACTAACTTAGTAAAAAAATAAAGGATTACAAGACGTTTACACTTACAAAACCTTTGCAATTGACACGATCATGTATAAGACAAGCGACCCACTTGCTTTCTACCGCAGTAGCCATTTCCAGAAACAGCTGACACAATCCTTCTACATGATCTCCCTTCACTGGAACTCCGGTTGACTTCACTTCAACAATCAACAAGTAAACATAAACAATCACTCTAAGAGAGAGAATAGACTCTCTATGTCACAGACTCTCTTAGCATACGACGGTGAATTCTAGATGCAAAAATTCGTTCCTCTCTCTTCCTATAGAGGTGTATTTATAATAGTCTCATCATCCCAAGACCTAGGAAAGAGTTTATATTCATTTAAAACTGTTACAGGTATGTGACGTCTGGACGGGAACATGTGCCGTCCGTACGGGACAACAAAATACAGCCAGAACGTGTTTTTAACACATGGACGTCTGCAATCTCGTCCGAACGAGATTGCACACGAGCCATTCTGCCCAGCTTCGTAGTCTTCTCTTTATGGCCCGTTTTGACCTAGTAAACATTGGAATTAGCTAAACCTTGTGAAACATGACTTTGTAGATTCTTGAGTTAGCTTTCCAACTCCGCAAAGATTGCTCCAATTAGAGGCCTAAAACTCAAGATATAACATTTTTAATAAAAGTCATTCGGACGGGGTTCAGACGAGGCTCTCGGGAATTCTTATTTATCGAGCTCATCTAGACAGGATTGCAAACGAGATTGCAGACGAGGCTCTCGGGGAAAATAGAATTCTTTGAGCATCCGAACGGCACTTCTTCTTGTCCGAACGGTAAGCACTTTTGGTCACCATTTTGCTTACCGAATTAAGCCAACAAGAACTTACAAACTCCCCCTTTGGTAATTCGGTGACAAAATCAATCCGACGAGTCACCATCCTCTCCCCAATTTTATACTTCCCCTTTTTATCACAAATTGACAAAAGGTATCATGTTTCCTGAAACACTAAACACAAAAACATCAAGGCATATGTGGAACAGGAAAAACAATAATCAAGCATTCATGATCACATATAGGAAAATGCATGAAGAATACAACAAGATCATGAATAACAGAACTCCCCCTCAATAATCAACAAGAAACTTTAAAAACAAAATTTCTCCCTCTCAAAATTCAAATGAATACACATGATACATACATCAACAACTCATGTATTTTAGCAATGAATATCCCAAAGATACTCTAAATATGCAAAATATACATGAGATTAGAAATGGCAAGAAACTCATATTGTTTAACCCAAGCCAAGAAAAATGATTCATTCAACCCATGCTTGTGTGTTGTGTGTGTAAGCCATTCAATGAGAAAAAGAATACTAGTTTACAAAAAGAAGAGAAAGTTTCACCAACACGAGGTTTTGACAAGTAAATTTAATCAAAAGTCAAACCTTATCATACTAGGGCCTAGCCACTCTCGTCCAATACAATCCTCTTTTGAAAAAAATAGCATAAGTTTGACACAGTGAAAATAAATTCCGTAAGGAACATGTTCTTTTGATTTTGTTTCACTATTTTTATTCTTTCTCTCTTTGAGAGAGTGTCTTTAAACAATTGGTGCTTTATATAAAAGAAAGAATGC
Source organism: Corylus heterophylla (assembly GCA_016403345.1). Classification (NCBI taxonomy): domain Eukaryota; kingdom Viridiplantae; phylum Streptophyta; class Magnoliopsida; order Fagales; family Betulaceae; genus Corylus; species Corylus heterophylla. The sequence goes on from JADOBO010000004.1 coordinate 173,775, forward strand.
ATGAATTTTTAAGCTCTAGGTTCAACTAGCATATGGTCAATTTGAAAAAAAATATGACTAGTCAAAAATACCTCATGTAGTTACCTAATATACCTCACTTTTTAAAAAAAATTACCTCAAATTAAGCTTAAGTGTGCATAAGAATAAGCATAGGTAAAACGTACCACATACGCTCAAGCTTTAGATAACCACAAAAATAAGTCCATTGAAACAATTTTTTTTTTATCTCATGCATATTTAAAATATTCCAAGATGCAAGGAATTAAATTCATGAAAGCAACATGAGAAATTAATGGACTATCTAGGTACATAAGATAAAAGTGATAAAAGAAAAACAACCAAATTAAAATATTTTTGACTTTTTTTTTTTTTTTTTTTTAAATGCACACAAAACAAAACATGTTAAAAGAAACAAAACACAAACAACAAAAACAAACAACAACAAAAAATTTAAACCAAAAAACAAACACCCAACAAACTATGACGCTAGGACACAAATATATATATATAAGCAAAGTCTGTCCTAGGCATGTAATGTGCCCACCTAAACTAGGTGAGTCCAATACCACTCTCCCTCAATGGGTGAACGGTATCAACCTTCTTAACCCAAACGGAACAGAAGTGCGACTCTTGCCCAAGTCATTTAACTGGGTGATAAAACTCCTTAGCATGTTGAATAATTCCTCATGACTATCCCTAGAACGAAAATGGTCTCTTTTTGAATCATGATTATTCAACTGAAAACAATTAGGGCGAATATGCACAATCTTACTACAGTGATGACATGTAGGAATGAACCTTTGAGAAGGTTGGTTCCTTGGCATATGAGCACGTCTTGGTGTAGAATGAGACATCAATGTATTATAAATAGCATGTGAATCGCTTAAGACAAGAAAGTTGATCATTTTCAAGATTGACATCTTTGAGTTTCGCAAGTGTTGCTTATTTAACTTCTTCAATTTAATGCATTCCAAAAATAGATTATTATAAGCATTTTGCAGATCACCCTCCTCTTTCGATTCATTATCACATATGTCATGTTCACTATCTAGAGAGTTAGACTCGCTAGCCTCATGTTCACTATCATAAGAAACCCCAAAAGCTACATAATTAGCAACATTTTCAGCTTTTTCCTCATTGTCTGACTCATCACTTTGAGTTACATTAAAGGCCTTGCCTTTAGAATTTATCAAATTTTACAATCAGACGAATATGACCAATACGACTGCATTCATGACACTTACGACCACGAGATAATTTATCTTTATGATTTTCATCATTTTTGCTTTCATAATTATCTCTAAACTCATGACTAGGATTCATAGAATTTTTAGATTCCCTACTTCTAAAATTTTCATTGTTTTTGAAAATTTTTCTAAACTTCCTAGCAATAATAGCTATTTCTTCATCGTCTCCAGAATCCTCATCAGAGTGAACTACAGATTTACCTTTAGCAGCCTTGATCTTAAGAGCAAGATTTTTTGAGCTTTTGGGCTTAGGTAACATGAGTTCAAATGTCTAAAGAGAACCAACAAGTTCCTCTACTCTCATTGACTCTAGATCTTCGCTTTGTTGTATAACAGTAATCTGAGGTATAAACCTCACAAGTAGAGATCTTAAGATTTTCTTTATTATCTTAACATCAGTCATTTGCTTTCCAAGATTAATAGTAGAGTTTCTAATAGTGCTAAGCTTAGAATAAAAATCATCAAATGTCTCTTCCTCTTCCATCCTAATCTTTTTAAATTGAGAAACTAACATCTAAATTTTTGAAGCTCTCACCATTTTAGTTCCTTCGTGAGTAATTTCCAATGTTTCCCATGCTTCTTTAACTATTACACATCGAGAAATTTTTTAGAATTCTTCGATGGAGATAGATGTGAAGATGGCATTTAACGCTTTGTCATTCGCAGACGAAGCATTCTTTTCATCCTTTGAAAATTCTGCAATTGCCTTATCAGGATTAGTCCATCCAGATTCAACAATATGCCAAACGTCCATGGATTTGAGTATGCTTTCATACGAATTTTTCAAAACGTATAATTGGATCCATCAAAGATGGAAAGTGAGTTAGGTGCAACTGTGTGAGACATATTATGAGGAGTCTAGGATCACACTCAAGAAATTAATCCAAACAGAGTGAACCCACTCTGATACCAATTGAAAATTTTATATACGACTCCAAACAACACCTATTCTGAATGTATAGGTGTTTCACACAATATTATGCGGAAATAGATCTGACCTAACAAATAATAATTAACCAAAAACAGATATACAATGAACAAAAAGAACACAGATATTTTGGTTACAAAGAGGAAACCAATTAGAGAACTCTTTAAAAGTAAAACCTCTCCGGGGCAGCCAAATCCAGAAAATCAACTAACTCAGTAAAAGAATAAAGGATTACAAAACATTCATACTTACAAAACCTTTGTAATTGACACGATCTTGTATAAGACAAGCGACCCACTTGCTTTCTACCGCAGTAGCCCTTTCCAGACACAGCTGACACAATCCTTCTACGTGATCTCCCTTCACCGGAACTCCGGTTGACTTCACTTCAACAATCCACTAGTAAACACAAACAATCACTCTAAGAGAGAGAATAGACTCTCTATGTCACAGACTCTCTTAGCACACGACGGCGAATTCTAGATGCAGAAATTCGTTCCTCTCTCTTCCTATAGAGATGTATTTATAATAGTCCCATCATCCGTAGACCTAGGAAAGAGTTTATATTCATTTAAAATTGTTACAGGTACGCGGCATTTGGACGGGAACATGTGCCGTCCGGACGGGAAAAAAAAATACAGCCAGAAAGTGTTTTTAACACATGGCCATCTGCAATCTCGTTCGGACGATATTGCACACAAGCCATTCTGCCCAGCTTCATAATCTTCTCTTTATGGCCCGTTGTGACCTAGTAAACATTGGAATTAGCTAAACCTTGTGAAACATGACTTTGTAAATCCTTAAGTTAGCTTTCCAGCCGCAAATATTGCTCCAATCAGAGGCCCAAGCTCAAGATATGACCCTTTTAGTAAAAGTCGTCCGGACGGGGTTCAGACGAGGCTCTCGGGAATTCTTGTTTATCGAGCTCGTTTGGACGGGATTGCAAACGAGATTGCAGACGAGGCTCTCGGGGAAAATAGAATTCTTTGAGCGTCCGAATGAAATTTCTTCTCGTCCGAACGGTAAGCACTTTTGGTCACCATTTTGCTTACTGAATTAAGCCAACAAGAACTTACAGATCTCAAAACCTTTTGTTCTGATATCATGATATATCACCACTTGTCCTAAAAGCTTAAACTTTTGAGATAATTGATCATTTAACATGGTAAAAAACTTTAACAGTAACTAGCGTTCAAAAATCAAAAATTGACTTAGGCTCCTAAGTAAAAAGCACTATGGATGGCAAAAGCAAAGAGAAAAAACAAAGACAACAAATCGATCAAATTAAGGGAACTCACTTTAAAAAAGAAAAGTGAAAATCTAAGAATGATTCCATTAGAAAAAAACGAAAGTGTAAGAGACATGTGACGTTCAAATTTTTTCTCTATAAATAGAATATTATATACAATCAAATAATTAAGATAAGATGTAGCAAAGAAAATGAGTAATGCTAAAAGTCACTCTGATGTCATTCTTATGTCACTCAAAAAATAATGTGGTTTCTAAAATTACCATTGGCCTTATGATTGATTATTATTGAAATTTAATCAAACGGTGATTTTAAAAAACACTTCATTCTTAAAGTGATATAAGAGAGACAAAAGAGTGATTTATAAAATTACTCGAAAAAAAGGCTTCGATGTGTGGACGTACGTAGGACATATGCCAAACTATCTAATTTTTTGTCTTTCTTTCCTG